>PVJA010053615.1:0-11907 GCA_004027025.1 Myocastor coypus
TTTTTTTTTTTTTTTTTTTTTTTTTTTTTTTTTTTTTTTTTTTTTTTTTTTTTTTTTTTTGTCCTCTATTTTCTTTTTTACTTAATTTACAGTGTTTGCCTTACTAGATTTTTTTGTTTTGTTTTGCAGTACTGGGGATTGAACTTCGGACCTTACGCATGCAAGTCAGGTGCTTATGCTGCTGTGCTGTCTCCCCAGCCCTTTTGTAGCTTCTTGAAGAGACACATTAGATAACTGATTTTTTTCTTTCTTCTTCCTCTTATTATTATATATATTTATTTATTTAAATTTTCACAGGGTCTCATTACACAGCTTAGACTGGAGTGATCCTCCTGTTTCAGCCTCCACAGCACTGGGGTTACTATCATGCCAGGACTCGTTTGTGAGCTCAGGGCACCCGAGGGCAGGCCCAGTGGGGCGTGCAGTACCAGGGATCAACCCCTTCCCCGTGTTTGCTTAAGCAGGTGTTTAGTCCACTGAGCTCTCTTGATGGCCCTATCTATCTATCTATCTATGTATCTTACCACTCCTTCTGCCTCAACCTGGCTTCTTTTCTTAATTTACAGCTGTGCATTTGCTGAGCTGACCATGGTGTCACATGCTTCTAACCTCAGCATTTAGAAGCTGAAACTGGAGGATTATTAGTTGGAGGTCAGCTAGGTAGGACCATGGTATTCAAAGTAGTTTGAATACTACAGAATAAGACTGTCTCAAAAAAGCAAGAAAGGGCTGGGGAGATGCCTCAGCAGTCTGAATACCTGCTTGGCAAGCACGAGGACTGGAGTTTGATCCCTGGTACTGCATGTTGGGCCAGCCATTGAAACTGAGAGTGGTGGCGCATGCCTGTAATCCCAGCACTGGGAAGGCTGAAACAGGAAGATCACTAGGAGCCTGAGCTGCTGCTTAGTGAGACCCTGTACCAAATACATAGCAGAAAAAAGAAGCTGGGGAGATAGCTCAGTGGCATAAGCGCCGGCCTGGCACGTGCAAGGTCCTGAGCTCTGTCCTCTGTACCAAAGACAAAAACAAGAAAACCCAAACCATATCAAAAGGAAAAATAAGCCCCCAAATCAAAAAGATCCAGAGTTGATGTACAGACTTTTTTTTTTTTTTTTTTTTTTTGGTACCAGAGATTAAACTCAGGACCCTGCACTTGCCAGGCAAGCATTTATTCTGCTGAGCTATCTCCCTGGCCTGATGAGCAGACCTGAGATCCCAGAACTTGGGAGGCTGAGGTAGGAGGATTGCCAGTGAACCTGAGTCCAGCCCGAAGTACACAGCAAGATGCTGTCTCAAAAAAAATTTTGTTTTCTTTTTTTGGGGGGGGTAGTTGCTTTCTCTATCAGGCCTGGGATAATTGCTGAAGAAAATAGAGAAATAAAGAGTAATTCTTGGGCCAGCCAGATAGCTCAGCAGACTAAAGCACCTGCTTAGAAAGTGTGCAAGGCAGTCGGGTGTTGTGGCGCATGCCTATAATCCCAGCACTTGGGAGGCTGAGGCAAGAGGATCAGTGTGAGTTCAAGACCAGCCTGGGTTACAAAGGTGAGCTCAAGGCCAGCCTAATGTTCATAGTGAGACCCTGTCTCAAAAAGACAAAAAAAGAAAAAGAGCACAGGGACCAGGGTTTGATCCCCAGAGTGCCATGCTGGCCCAGGCCCCAGGGTGTGTTGAGATGGTGACTGAGACTGGGCCCCTGGTGGCCCATAGCTGTAATGCCAGTAGCTGGGAGGCTAAAAACAGGAGAATCACTGAGTCTGATCTGTGTAGTAAGACCCTGTAGACCTGTACTAAATATACATTAATTTTAAAAAAAAATTTATTTTATTTTTGTTTCAGAACTTTTGTTTATTTATTTTTATGGCCGGCTCAGCCTGCCCTGAGGGCAGGGCTGGTGCAGCATGTGGTGCCAGGAATCGAACCACAGTCCCTGCAGCCACCTAAGCTTTCCTAAGTAGGCACTTTAGACTACTGAGCCATCCTGCCGGGCCCCCGTATACATTAATTTTTTTTTTAAAGAGTAAATCTTCAAGAAGATTGGAATATGGAGGGAAGAAAAGCAAGAAAACAGTGACAAGACCACATGACAAATGATGTGATAAGTAAAGACAGACTTAGGCACCTGGGAGGGACAAAGGAACTCAGAGAGGGTTCTTGCAACAGGTGACTTGACTTTTTCTTTGTGCTACTGGGGATTGAACCTAGGGCCTTTACAATGAGCTACATCACCAGCTCTTTATTCTTTGTAAATTTTGAGACAGGGTCTTGCTAAATTGCTTAAGTGCCTAGGCAGGGCTTATGTGATCCTCCTGCCTCAGCCTCCCACAGGGCTGGGATTTATAGGTATGCATCACGATGCCCCACTGGAACAAGTGTGGTAATCTGCATTCTGCAAGGACAATAATTAGTCCAGATTTGGAAGGTTGGCTAAAGCTTCCGAACACTAAGTGGCACGCCGCAGGGCATGGTGGTGCATGCCTGTAACCCCAGCACTCTGGAAGGATGAGGGAGGAGGATCCAAAATTTGAGAGCAACCTGGGTGTCTTACTTTTCTCTCATAACCCAAGCAAAAAGCAGAAAGGTTTCCTCAGCTCCCAGTGGTGCTTCGGCCCACACTCGGCTGGCTCCAAGGCGGGGCGGCTCGTGGAAGACCGACAGTCCATGGCAGGCAGAGGTAGCAAAGCGAGCAGGAGGAGAGGAGCCTCTTTCTGCCCCTAATGTATCGAGGCTGCTGGGGTTACAGTGCCAGGGCAATCAGGGGACTGATTTAGTAGCCACCCACCCTCAGTCCCAGAGCCTTAAGTTCTAGCACTGCACCAGGAATCAACAACATACTCTTCATTTAATTTTGCGGTACCAGGGATAGAACTCAGCATTTTGCATTTGCCAGGCAGGCACTTAAGCCACTGAGGTATCTCACTGGCCCTAACCACATACTCTAGATTTACCCACCTCAATGAAGGCCCCACCTATGGCCACATGAGGCACTCGGGAATATCTAGACCCAAACCACAACAGTGGGCAGTTTAGCAACTTTAATGAGACCCTGCCTTAAAATAAAAAATAAAATAAGGGATTGGGATATGACTCAGGATAAAGGCCTTGCTCTTGATACCCAGTATGGCAAAACCAAAACCCACAAAAAGATAGTGCAGCATGTGTAGAATACAGCAAAGCATGAGGCTGCAGGGGCCTTGCTTCTGCAAGGCTATTTCCTGCTGGTCTTTCAATACTGGGTCTTGGGGCCTGGCGGGATGGCTCAGTGGTTTAAAGCGCCTGCTTGGAGAAGCTTGGGCGGCTTCAGGGACCGCAGTTCAATCCCCGGCACCACGTGCTGCACCAGCCCTGCCCTCGGGGCGGCTGAGCCGGCCAAAAAAATGAGTGAATAAACAAAGGTTCTGAAACAAGAATAAAAATAATAAATAAAAAATAAAGTAAATTCTAAAAAAAAAAAAAAAAATACTGGGTCTTGCTACATAGCCCCAGCTGGCCTTGAACTCAGCTGGCCTCCTGCCTCAGCCTCGAGTATGGAGATGACAGGTGTATACCATCACATCTGGCATTATTTCTAAAAATTAGAACATGTGAAGTGTTTTGCTGGGATAATTAACTTTTTAATGTTTATATCTACTGTTTCCTTTTTTTTTTTAATTTTTTTTTTTCTTGTTTCAGAACTTTTGTTGGTTTTTATTTATTTTTATGGCCAGCTCAGCCTGCCCTGAGGGCAGGGCTGGCGCAGCATGTGGTGCCAGGGATTGAACCGCAGTCCCTGCAGCCGCCCAAGCTTTCCTAAGCAGGCGCTTTAGACCACTGAGCAATCCTACCGGGCCCCTTTTTTATTTAGTTTTTGCAGTACTGGGGATTGAACTCAGGACCCTGCGTTTGCCAGGCAAGTGCTTATTCTACTGAGCTATCTCCCTGGCCTCCTATTTACCCATTTTTTTCAGAGCAAAAATGGTCCCTTTGTAATCCTGAATAAGGAAAAATGACTGCTTCAGTAATGGTTGTGGTTGGACACAGTGGCATAAGCACCTGATGGGCATGAGCAAGGTCCTGAGTTCAATCCCCAGCACCACACCACAAAGGTTTAGGAAGTGATGTTGTGAGCTCTTCAAACTAAACAGACCCACAAAAAACTAGCAGAATTAAAAACCATCCAGGCTACTTTTTGTCCCAGGGTCTTACTCTGTAATCTAGGTTTGTTTGTTTTTAATGTATTTAGTACAGGGTCTACAGGGTCTCACTACACAGATTGGACTCGTGATCCTCCTGTTTTCAGCCACCCAAGCACTGGGATTACAGGCCTGTGCCACTCTGCCCAGTCTCATTCGCCATCTCAGCGCACCCTGGGGATGGAACCTGGTACCCGAGCCTACTCACTGTATAACCCAGGCTAGCCTCAACTTGTAATCCTCCTGCCTTAGCTTCTTGAGTGCTGGGATCACATGCATGGCGCCGTGCCTGCTCCCCACACTTTCTGGCTCTGGTTTTGTTTGGTCCAATTGTTCACTTTGGACAGAAGGACACTGTGTATTTGATGACCTTGCTGGTGGTTTTCCTACGCCCCGACTCCAAGGCTGAGTTGGAGCCTTGAAGGTACAAGTGCTGCAGGCCTGGTGAAAGTCACTTCTGGCATGACTGAGCCTCCCGGCAGGGTTTTGCATCTGACGCTGGGGATGTGACTGAAAGAAGGCCTCAGCACATGAGCCCAGTCCTTGGGCTGACCGAGGCCACGGTGGTCTGGGAAGGGCCTTGAGGCCCCCCACTTCAGCCTGGGCGTCCTCCTGCCCTTCCTCATGGACCAGCCATGCCCTGGCTGGCCTATGTCCAGTAACTGTCCATCTGAAGCAGGTCCAATCTTCCTGGGGTGCCTCATCACCTTTCTGGGCGCAGGACGAGTCTGAGGCAGCGGTAGATACATCAGTTCTCTGAGAAGAACAAGAGTAAAGAGCATGTTGTCCCCCACACCCCAAAGGGGTTGAGACAGCTGCAGATGGTGAGCACAGGGCCAGGCAAGGGCCATGCTATGAGACCTGCGGGGTCCCCCTTGGCTGCACCCCACCCTGCTGTGCATGGTCCCCAGGGTGTCCAAGGGGATCCAGCTGTACCTCCAGTGATGTTCAGTGCCACTGGGGGCCAGCTGCTCCCCTTGATGGGTGGAATCTGCAGGCTGTGGGACACCGGCTGGGGCACCGCCTATAGGGCGATGCACTGCACCCGTCTACCTTCCTGACAGTGTAGATGCGTGCAGTGCAGATGGCGCTCACTGGGCTGTGCCCGCAAAGCCTGGCACTTCCTGAGCTCTGCCCAAGGTGCCAGATTTCCTCACAGAGGCACACCTCAGCACTGCCCTGTACCCTCAAAGTCTGAGGTCCTGGTGTAGCCCACTGGCAACTACCTGCCCACTTCTAGGACGTGTAACCCCGTTTCATGAGTGACAGCAGCACTACGAAGGGCACAGGGTCGAAGGCTGTGCTGTGGCTGCTGTGGCCACGAATGCTCCCCCTGTCTGACTCCTGGTGAAGGACAGCTCTAATGGCTGGATCCTCAGGGAAGTGCCATCAAGATCTGGCACTGAGAGCGGCTGGCCTGGCCGTGACCCTTCTGCCTCAGCTTCCTCAGCCACTGTACTGGCTTACTTTTGAGAATTTACCTTGAAGAACTGAGGTAGGGACCAGGTTTAATACTGCATGGATGTTCAAGGCCATAGTTCTACTGAAAGGACAGCACTTTAGCTTTTACTTTTAACGTATTTGGTACAGGGTCTCACTACACAACTTGGACTTGTAGTGATCTTCCTGTTTTCAGCCTCCCTAGTGCTGTGATTACAGGTGTGTGACACCATGCTCAGTCTTGGTGGCCTGCTGAGCATACCGGGGATGGGGCCAGAGTGGCATCTGATGCTGGGGATCAAACTCTGGTCCCTCTGCTCACCTAAGCAGGTGCTTAGTCCGCTGAGCTATCTCCCATCCTTCATGGTTTCTTTTCTTTTTTTTTTTTTTCCTTGTTTTTGAGACAGGATCTCAATATGCAGTTTGTGCTCACCTTGTAATCATTTTTGCAGCCCCTGGGCTAGTCTCAAACTTGCAGAGATCCTCCTGGCTCAACCTCCAGAGTGCTGGGATTACGTGCGGCCAGAGATTGAACTTGGGTCTTCGTGCTTGCCCATATGCCTCTCAGCTATCTCTCCAGCCCTGTGAGTTTGTGAGTGTGTGTGTGTGTGTGTGTGTGTGTTTAAATCAGAAGCACAAAGGCAGAGCCAAGGAGATAGTTCAGTGGCATAACTGCCTCCAAAGTCCTGAGTTCAATCCCTGGTACTAAAACAAAACAAGCAAAAACATAATGGCAGGAGAGAAAGCTAGAAATAAAACTTCAGTGACCAAGGCTTTGGGAATTTTGTTACATGAAGATTGACCTAAATGAACTAAAATTCTACATCTTCTGCAGCAAAGGTTGAAAGAAGTGTCACTAATATGAGCTGCAATAAATCAATAACCTGCTGGGCTGGTGAGATGGTTCAATGATATAAAGTGCCTGCTTAGGGGCCCAGCGGGATGGCTCAGTGGTCTAAAGCATCTGCTTGGGAAGTTTGGGCGGCTTTAGGGACCGCGGTTCGATCCCCGGCACCACATGCTGCGCCAGCCCTGCCCTCTGGGGCGCGGGCTGAGCTGGCCATAAAAATGAGTGAACAAACAAACAAAGGTTCTGAAACAAGAATAAAAAATAAATAAGTAAATAAATAAAACTTATAAAGTGCCTGCTTAGGTAACCACAAGGACCATGGTTCAATCCCCGGCACCACACACTGCGCCAGCCCCACCCCCCAGAGCAATCTGAGCCAGCCATAATAATAAAAATTTTTTTTTTTAAATAAACTGTAGCCTGCTATGTGCCAGGACCGAGTTAAGTTTATCCCAGCACTTGAAAGGTAAGGCAGTAGGATCAGTGTGAATTTGAGACCAGCCTAGGCTACAAAAAGTGAGCTCAAGGCCAGCCTGAACTGCACAGCAAGACCCTGTCTCAAAAAAGACAATAAATAAATGGGTCTTGCTATTATATAGTCCCAGCTGACCTTGAACATGATCCTCCTGCCTCAGCCTCCAGAGTGCTGGGATTACAGGTGTGTGCTACCGTGCCTGACAAAGCAGTGGCGTTTTTTTGTTTGTTTTTTGTGGGACTGGGGTTTGAACTCACGACTTTGCATTTGTCAAGGAGGCACTTGTGCCATAGAGCTATCTCCCCAGCCCCCAAAGCAGTTATAAAAAAGTGGTATAAATTAAGTTCCGGATCCGGCAGGATGGCTCAGTGGTCTAAAGTGCCTGCTTAGGAAAGCTTGGGCGGTTGCAGGGACTGCGATTCAATCCCTGGCACCACATGCCGCGCCAGCCCTGCCCTCAGGGCAGGCTGAGCTGGCCATAAAAATAAACAAAAGTTCTGAAACAAGAAAAAAAATAAATTAAATAAATAAAGTTCCAACTCATTTTGGTATCAAACTGTGATTTTGTAGGACTACACTAAATACACACTTGCCATGGTGGTGCACACACGTAACCCCAGTACTCAGGAGGCTGAGGCAGGAGGGATTGCCAAATTCAAGGCCAGCTTTAACTACAGAGTAAGAGCCTGTCTCAAACAAACAAACAAACAAACCAAAACAAAGAAAAAAACACAAAATCAAAGACAAAAAGAAAAACCCAATTCACTCACAAATCCAGCAGAGGATTTTCTAGAGGTTAAGGACATCAGAATGATGCTATTTTGTTCCAAGCAGTAGGGAACACATACAGGTGAGACCCTTTTGTTTAATCCTGGAGATTGTTAGGACTGTACAAAACTCTTTTTCCCTGTCCAATCTGTTTGACTTTCCACAATATATAAAATCCTTATTGCCAGAAGTGAAGATGTTTCACACATGCACCCCTAGCCCTTTCCTGTACCTTACTTATGAGGAAGCATTTGACCAGGCACAGTGGTGCCCGCCTGTAATGCTAGCAGCAGGAGGCTAGCCTGGACTACGCAGTGAGTCAGTGTTAAAAGTGGGACTTGTGAGATACCTCAGCGGTCTAAAGTGCCTGCTTAGGCAAGCTCAGGGACTGCGGCTGCAGGGACTGTGGTTCGATCCCCCACACCACATGCTGTGCTAGCCCCATCCCCGGGGCAGGCTGAGCCAGCCGTAATATAAATAAAGTTTTAAAAAAAAGTAGAATTGAGATGTTTAAAAAGAAGTGACTGGGGGCCTGGCAGGATGGCACAGTGGTCTAAAGCACCTGCTTAGGAAAGATTGGGTGGCTGCAGGGACCGCAGTTCGATCCCTGGTACCACATGCTGCAGCCAGCCCTGCCCTCAGGGCAGGCTGAGCCGGCCATGAAAATGAATAAACAAACAAACATAAGTTCTGAAACAAGAAAAAATAAAATAAAAAATTATTTTAAAAAAGCCGGGCCGTGGTGGCTCACGCCTGTAATCCCAGCATTCGGGAGGCTGAGGCAGGAGAATTGGTGCGAGTTCGAGACCAGCCTGGGTTACAAAAGGGAGCTCAAGGCCAACCTCCACTGCATAGCGAGACCTCAAAAAGAAAAAAAAAAGAAGTGACCCTCTACCCCCTCAAAAAGAGGGGGTGCTGGGCTTGCTTGAGAAGCTCTCTACCACTGGGACACATCCTCGGCTCAGCATGTGCTTTTTTACACCAGTAAAGGACTACAGCAAAACACTGGTTCTTCTGAATAGACATCGCGCCCCATAGAACTTCCAGAGCGTCGAGCGCACTTGCACCGTCGCCCTGCCCGCCCGCCCGCCCGGGTCCCGAGCAGTTCCTGGGTCAGATGTCTTGGGCTGCATTCATCCTCCCTCGTGTTCGATCTCATCTCATGTACCTGGGTTTTCACCCTCTCTTCCTCAGTCCGTCCTTCGCTCCCTCCCTTCTTTCCCAACAACCCAGGGTGCCAAGAACCTGGAGGCGTGACCTTGGCGCGTAGGCTGCTAGCTCGCGGCGTGACCTTTCGCAAAATCCGCTTTCCAAGGCCTCTGGCGGACGGACCTCCGGGTCTCCCCCGCCTTCCTCTGCGCGCGCTCCACGCCTACGCTACTGGCGTAGTGGCCGCCGAGCGTGGCGCGCCGCTCCCTTCTCGGACGTTCGTTTACGCCGCGCGGACGAGGAGGGCGCGATTCCCGAACGCGGCCGGCGCTGCGAGCGCGCCGCCGTCCCGTAGCCCGGCGCGGCCTTACGCCGCTGACGCAGCGCGCCCAAGATGGCGGCGTGGTCGTCGTCGGGGGTGGCGGCGACAGAGGGGGCGGCGGCCGCGGCTGGATCGGTAACGGCAGCCGTGACGGTGGCAGCGGCGGCAGCGCGGGACCTGGGTCGGGGGGAATGAGGCGGCCGCGGCGGGCCAGCGGCGAAGCCGTGTAGCGGAGAAGCGGCTTTCCCCTCTGCTTCCTTCGGGCACGCCGGAGGCGCGCGCGCGCGAGGCCGTCCGGAGCGGGCTCCCCACCCCTCGGCTCCTGCGACCCGCACCGCATCCGCACCGGGCCCGGAGGATGATGAAGCTCAAGTCGAACCAGACCCGCACCTATGACGGCGACGGCTACAAGAAGCGGGCCGCGTGCCTGTGTTTCCGCAGTGAGAGTGAGGAGGAGGTGAGGCGGGGGCGCGGCGGCCAGGGCCGAGGTGCGGACGCCCGGCTCGGCCCGGAAAACTCGGGCGGGGTCTCCGAGGGCCCGGGGAGCGGTCCGAGCGCGCGCAGGGGTCGTGGCCTGCGGCGGGGACGCGCAGGCTCGTCGTTTGTCACCTGGGAGCGACCGGCGCGGTAGCAGCTGGGACCCGCGTAGCCGCGGCTCTAACCCGGGAAGGGCAGCCCCGCGCGTGTCACCCTGCACATGTGTGCGGGCCTTCAGTGCACGAGGCGCAGGCGGCCTTTGTGCCTCCTCGGCAGCGGGTTTGGGGGTGGCCTAGGGATTATGTGAGCCTTCGAGCCCTGGGCGCGTGTAGTTGGAGGGGGTGTCGGGAGGTTTAGGGCGCCGCGCAGCAGCCAGAGCCAGCTGTCTGCGCTCGGCGTGCTGCTTCGCCCTCATGGGGTTGCCGGGAGGAGAAAAGACAACCGGTGAAAGCATTTTGTTGTTTTCGCTTGTGAACTAAAAATTTTCATTTTCCTCGGAACAATCGAAAGCCGTATTTTCAGATTTTTGTCCTGGCATTCGTCCTTTGTGTTTGAAGCTGCTAGGAGGTCAGAATTGCAAGGAACATAATGATGCTTTAGAATCAGGTTTATTTTGGGGGAAGCGGGAGGTAACCCAAGTAAGTAAATAAATCAATCAATCTCGGCTTCCCAAAGCCGCCTTTGTGGCGATGAGGGGAATTCAGAGAAGGCACATGTTCTGTAAATCCACAAAGAATAGCTAGCTGCTCTAGAAATTCAGAAGATGCATAGGGGAACACATTTCTCTCGTGTGCATGATGGTAAAATGGCAGTTACACTGTAAACAATGAAGGACGGTGAAATTAAGTGTGTGATACATCCTGGCTGCCGTGGGCCCTGGTGGCAGGCCACAGCTCTCTTCTACACAGCACTCTTCGTGTCGAAATGTGAGTAAGGAACTTGGCCCGTTAGTCACGAAAAAAAAAAGCAACTATGATGAAAGAGACAGACCGGCCTGTCAGGGGTTGCTGTCCAGAGATATTTAGGAGGAAGCAGAACATTAATGCCTAAAGAAAATTAGTGAAGCGCTATTTGTGCTGCTGAACTTGTAGGCTCTTTTGCATAGCAATAGAAGATTTGAAAATGTATACTTTGTGTCCTAGCATATGTTATATAAGCCTTTCAAAGAGACATACTGTAGTAGTGATAGGAAATAGGGCCATATTGTAAATTATGTACTGTTTTGGAATAAATACTTGACTAAAAATATTGGTGCTGGTTACTGGTTTTGTTCTCTTTGTTATATTATGGGAAATTGGATGAAATCAGGCTATTAACTGGAGGGAAAACTAATTAGCATAGTAACATCTCTTACTACACTACCATGGTGAGCACCCCAATTATAAGAAGGCTGCATAGCCGGGCGTGGTGGCTCACGCCTGTAATCCCAGCACTGGGGAGGCTGAGGCAGGAGGATTGGTGCGAGTTCGAGACCAGCCTGGGCTACAAAAGTGAGCTCAATGCCAGCCTCAACTGCATAGCGAGACCCTGTCTCAAAAAGACAAAAAAAAAAAAAAAAAAAAAAGAAGGCTGCATAATTTAGTCAGATGGATGATGTAAGACTTTTTGTTTTAAAAATCATACTAGAAATTGAAAACATGTGAGTATTTTGTATACATTGGAATCCTTTTTAGATCATAAGCAGAGATTTGATTCTCCACTTGTTACAGGTTTTATTTCCTATTGACATTAACTTTTTTTTTTTTTTTTATGGTACTGGGGATTGAACTCAGGCCCTTGCACTTGCCAGGCAAGATCTTATTCTACTGAGCTACTTCCCCAGCCGCACATGAACGTAATGTTACTCCAACTGTCTTTTGCAAAGTCACCTCATGCCTACAATCTTATCCTAGGTGCTTAAAATTTTTTTTTTTTTTTTTTTTTTTTGCGGGACCGGGGTTCAAACTCACGACCTTGCACTTGCCACGAAGGCACTTGTGCCTCGGAGCTATCTCCCCAGCCCCTTAGGTGCTTAAAATTTTAAGCTGTTAAAAGAGAACTCTTAAAAAAGATAAAATAAGGGGCCCGGTGGGATGGCTCAGTGGTCTAAAGCGCCTGCTTGGGAAAGCTTGGGCGGCTTCAGGGACCGCGGTTCGATCCCCGGCACCACATGCTGTGCCAGCCCTGCCCTCGGGGTGGGCTGAGCCAGCCATAAAAATGAGTGAATAAGCAAATAAAGGTTCTGAAACAAGAAAAGAAAATTTTTTTTTTTTTTTTT
>PVJA010053616.1:0-11845 GCA_004027025.1 Myocastor coypus
GTTTGCAATCACATGAAAGTTTGCATTTCTAAATCCATTTATTTAGTTTCTCTTCTGAATTGGTTAAAGATCATAGATGACAACGTTGCATCCCCTAAGGAATATTTTCTGCCCAAATAAGTTAATTAAATATATATTTATATTCTCAATTTTGAAAGAGACTTGCATTTTAGAGTTAGCTTTGTGAAGTGTATGTTTACAAGAAACATGTTTAAAATATAGTACAGCATTTGCATTAACTACAGATTAAAGGATGCCTACATTCAACAATTACAAGACATTTTAAGATATCATTTATATTCTTTGAATCAAGCTAGAAAGGAAGAGAACTAAATTTCTTGGTAGAAAGAAAGTATTGACTGTGTTCAGGTAACATAAATCAAGACACATTGAGTAAATCTTACGCTTATGCTATTCCTTAGCTCTGATTCTGCTAGTTTTTCATTTTTTTGAATTTTTATATCCTAACTTCATAGCAATGTGTTTTTATTCTCAGCCATATCTTGTCAATTCAGTTTATCTGAATCTCAATGAATATACATTATGGGGGATTTCATAATTTTTTTTAAATCAAAGAGAATAAAAAATTATTCTAAAGAAATGATCTATATATATATACATACCAGAGATAATTGAGCTATGTATAACTTGTACCTGGCTTATTGTGAATACCAAGAAACGAATGAGTACTTGCTAAGTAGTGGTCAAATTAAACAAGCAAAATGAAACTAGAACAATAAACTTAATTTAAAATATCAATGACAACTTCACAATTAAAGTCCAACTTGTAAAATTCTAGGAGGTCCCAAAATCACTTAAACAAAGCCAAGAAAACTGAAAATTTGTGATTTTTTTTTTAAAAAATATTGATTTCAGTAGAGAACTAGTCACAAGGATTCTATTATGTGCATCCTAGATAGGAAAATCTAGGAAGACATAGTTAAACTGAAGTTACTTGAAAGAGAAGCTAACTAATCCATATTCTCCTAGAATTATAGAATTTGACCATTTCTGGAATTCAGCTGTGTTTAGAAGAAAGCACCTTGGAATCATAGAAAGAAGGAGGTTCTTGGATATTTTTATATGTATAACTTTTAGGAAACACTATCAAGTTAACAAAGCAATAAATCAAAAATTATCATGTGACTTTATTTTCTGCTAATGCCTATGCCTTCCTGAAGGCCTTGGTGATTTGTCATGACTGTCTGATTTTAGATTCAGCAGCTGAGAATTCTACCATGAACTGCTAGTTTCAAAAACCTATTGGAGGGTCCGGTGAGATGGTTCAGTGCTCTAAAGCGCCTGCTTAGGAAAGCTTAGGCAGCCACAGGGACCGCAATTGGATCCCTGGCACCAAATGCTGCACCATCCCCATCCCCAGGACAGGCTTAGCTGAGCATTAAAAAAATGTTCATAAGATGAAAAAATTATCTAAAAACCTATCGGAGATTCTTAGGACCAGTGTCTAATTCATCTAGTGTATATAAAGTCATGGTTGTGCCCTTGTCATGTTTCCTAACCCTTCTGCTTACTGTCTCTTCATTGCTTAACCCTTAAATTGATTTTTATTTAGCTGTGCTCTGCCTTTTGATTTTTATTTTTTTCTTCTGAATTCTTAGATTAGGGACACTATATGATATTTATACATGTAGGTCTGGTTTATTTCACACATGAGTATATGTTCAAGATACCCTGACTAACTATATATGCTAGTATCTGTGAAGTAAACAACTACACTGAGGATAGCAATGTGTAATACTATAACCATGCTTGGAACGTCTGTGATTCTAGTCTTTGAGATGCATGCTGCTTCTAATGTCATATCAATTATTACTAACTTTCTCCCAAGTAAATGTTTGCTTTTAAAAAAGGGTAAATCAAGAGAATAAGAGACAAGGAAAAATGCCATAGGATTGACCTACTACAATTTTGTATATGATTAGATTTTTAAATTTCTGTGCAAAAATGTATAATTTTTATCACATTCTATAGGCATTTATTAGCATAACAATGACTGATGGAAAATACCATTTCCATGTTAAGTGTAAGGCATTTTATATTCAGAAAGAGTGATGTTAAGCTCAGGTGCCTATGTTATAGGGTAATAGTATCACTATGCTTTTCTTTTGGAAGCTTAACAACTTAAGTTTGCAGACCAAAAAATTAGAGAAAAAAAAGACAACAAAGATAGCCAACATTTTGGCCCTAGCCTCTCTAGGTCAGCGAGGACTCAGGACATAAGAGAACCTGTACTGAAACATCCTATAACTCAGTGGCACCCCAAATTTTCTGTTCAAGGAGATTATGGGGCTACAGAGGAAAGGGATCAATGATGTATAGTGTGCGTAAGGAGAGTCAACTAGAAATAAAACATCCTCTCAGGCTTTCACAGAAAGCCTGATTGATCAAACAATGGCCGTGACTCATCCAGATGGCTGACACTGACAATAGTTCTATAAAATGCAGTATATGGTTTCAGGTTAAATTCTGAGGGGATTTGACCTACTTGGTCCGGTGCAAAAGTTGCATGTTTTGTTACATAGGTCTTGCTTAACTTGGTCTCAGTCATCCAGCAGAAATATTTAACCATGAGGTATAGAAAGTAAAGCCATATTAATATGCTGAGACATAAAATGCTCAAGTCAACAGCTTATGACATTGCCAGTTCTGCTGATAAGCCACTGCTGTTGTAGCCTATTGGACTACACATACAATTACCTTCTCTTAGTTCAACGAGAAGACATATTAGTACTTATAGTGCTTAGAAAAGTTATAATGTCTTCATTTTGTACTCTGAACTACTACTATGAAGACAGCAATATGCCCTGTATTAATTATTATGTTTTGAAACAATTTTGTTATTTCTTATTAAAATTAATAAAAATAAAAACTAAATTCAGCAGCTGAAGGCTTATGGACTAAAAGGCAGCAAAGATAATTAATATTTTCCATGACCATTCCCCAATCAACACTATGCAGTCACTTGACAACAAGGCTCAAATGTGTATATGAAGTTTTGAATTCTCTGTGATTATTACGTGATATATTTGTTATTGGATTGGATAGGAAACAGCAATGTCTCCCAGATGCCCATGACGACCAGTCCATGATTTATCAAGGGCAATGGGAAGAGGTGGAAGATTTCCTTTCATTTTAGAGCAAAAATAATACTAAGAAAAGAATGTACAAAAAGTCCTTCCATCCTATTGAGGGAATAATTCTATAAGAAAACACTAATCAACATATATGCACTGAATGCTGAAATGTCTATGCTCATAAAGTGCTATCTGCTGAAATTAGAAAACAAAATAAAAGCTAACAAATCACTTTAGGTGATAGAAAGAGATAGAAAGTCTAAACAACAACTAAAAGAAATTTCAAACCTGAACCATACTCTTGAACAAATGGGTTTACTGAACACACGAAGAGTACCTATTTTGCAGGAGACTATACATTCTTTTCAGTAGAATATGGCAGTTTTACCAAAATAGAACACACACTCTTCCACAAAGCCTGCTTAAATAAATACAGAAGAATATAAATTACTATGAATATTATCATGCTCAGTGAAAGCAGAAACAATTTAAAAATTCAGAAAAGCAAATCTCCTAGGAAATTAGCAATATATCTCTAAACAACAAATTGGTCACAGAAAAAATAACAGACATCTAGAAAATTTGAAAGTTAATGATAACAATGAAGTAATTCTTTGAAATCTTGGGGACACTATAAAAACAGTTATGAGAGGAAAATTAATTGCAGTCAATGCTCACATTAGGAATACACAGCAAGCTCAAACAGAGAAACTTATTAGAAACCTTAATATATGCAAGAAACAACAACAAGCCAGTGTGAAACTAAATCTCAATTAATTTGTTACATAGTTGCATCAGTTGTTATGGAGATGTATTACAGAGTTGTGGTCATAAATTTATTAAATTGAAATTTACTTTGAAATCAGTGATTTGAAGAGTTGGTTCTTTGAAAGAATATATAAAATCTATAAACTATAGCTTTACTGAGCAAGACAAGATGATAAAAGACTCAAAGCAGTTATAAATGGAGAAGGGTGACATAACAGCAAATACTATGAAAATTAAAAAGATAACTCCTTCAAAAATTATATTCTAACTTATAGAACATAAAAATAGAAATATGCTTAAAAACTCAATAAGAAGACATGAAATTGATATAGTAATACAAATACTACAAATTAAAAAAAATCTTAGACCTGATGGATTCATGGCTAAATTCTACGAAAGCTTTAAAAATGTTCTATTACTATGTTCCTTAAGTGCTTCAAAGACATTGTAAAGGAGAGAATCCTCCCAAAGTTATTTATGGAAGCCAGTATCACCCTGATCCTAAAACTAAAAAAGGAAATTTAGACTGATGTCCATTTAGAAGGCTGATGCAAAAAATTCCTTAACAAGATATTAGCAAATAGAAAGCGAAGCATTATAAAAAAATCATACATCATGATCAAGAAAATTTCATCCCAGAGATGAAAGAATGATCCAACATAAGTAAATCAATAAATGTAACACATCACATAAAGAGAAATAATTTCAAAAAAGAATATGAATAGTTACTGAAAAAGCTTTCAATGACATTCAACTCATTTTCATGACAAAATTTCCTCAAGGAATCAGGTAGAGAAAGACTATACCTGAGTCTGGTAAGACGCATATATGAACAAATAAATAGCCAGCATCTTACTAAATGGCGAAAATAATAAGGCCTTCCCCATAGAATCAGGAATATGACAAAAATATTTAGTATCAACTCTCCTATTCAAAATATTGCTTGAAATATTAGCCAGAGTAATTAGGCAAGAGAAATAAACACAAGGGTTTTCTGTAAGAAAAGACTTCAAGCCGGGCGTGGTGGCGCACGCCTGTAATCCCAGCACTCGGGAGGCTGAGGCAGGAGAATTGGTGCGAGTTCGAGACCAGCCGGGGCTACAAAAATGAGCTCAAGGCCAGCCTGAACTGCACAGTGAGACCCTGTCTCAAAAAAAAAAAGACTTCAAAGTATCATTTGCAGATCACAAAGAAGTCTAAGGAAAAACACTGAATTACCAATGAACTTGAGGACTGCTTTTGCAATTCTAGCTCTTTTCTGGTTTCAGATGAACTTTAGGAATCTTTTCTCTAGATCTGGGAGGAACAGTAACAGTATTTTAATTAGAATTCCATTTTTCAATCTCTACAATAATTTTGGGAGCATGGTCATTTTCATAATGTTGGTTCTTCGTATCCAGGAGCAAGAAATATCTTTCCATTTTCTGAAATATTCTTTGGTCTCTTTTTTAGAGTACTGTAATTTTCACTGTATAAATCTTTTACTTCATTTGTGAGACTGATTAATAAGTATTTCATTTTGGAAGATGCTATTGTGAAAGGCATATTATTTTCCCTAATTTCTTGCTTGTTGTGTTTAGTTGTTATGTATACAAATGCTTTTGATTTTTGAGTGTTGACTTTGCATCCTACTATGCTACTGAATCTGATTATTAAAACTATGGGTCTTGGGGCTGGGGAGATAGCTCCAAGGCACAAGTGCCTGCTAGGCAAGTGCAAGGTTGTGAGTTTGAACCCTGGTCCTGCAAAAAAAAAAAAAAAAAAAAAAAACTATGGGTCTTTTGGTGGAGTTCTTGGATCTTCTATGTAAAGTTTCATGTAATCTTCAAATAATGATAATCTTACTTCTTCCTTTCCAAGTATCATTACTTTTATCTCTTTCTCTTGTCTAAATTCTCTAATTTTTTCTATTTCCATAACTATATTGAACAGGATTGGTGACAATAGACATGCTTGTTCCTGATTTTAAGGCAAAATTTTTCAGCTTTCATTCATTTAGTAGGGTGTTGTAGTGGTTGATACATTGTGTCAACTTGGCTAGATGACTCAGGAGCCCGGTTCCTGTTGGTGGGAGCCCCGCTCTGGGGTACAATTGGTTCCTCCCTGGAGCACGACCAGAGCCTGCCTAGGATATGTTTGACTCCTTCCTAGAGCGGAATCAAGAGCCTATCCTTAGGTATGATTGGTTCCACCACAGGGCACAATGGGCCCCCGTCAGAATGACTGAGCACAGAGAGACTTTTTAAAGGGCTGAGGAAGGAGTCACAACTTCACTTCATCAGAGAAACTTCAGTCTTTGCATTCAGCCTGGACTTCATCATCTGGCTTACAGAGCTTACTCTTCAGACTCCAGCTTGGATCTTTCACCATCCATTGCAGACTATTCAGTGTCCATTACAGACACTTCAGTCTTCCATTGCAGACCCATTAGCCGATGGATTGAGACTTACACAGAGTCCTGCAGTGAAGTTCAGACCTCGGGACTGAATTCTTCAGTCCAGAGCATGCAGACGCCCTCTGCACGCTTCCTCATCTGACTCTGTAGCTGACTATTGTAAGCCAATCTTATAATTCCTTATAGATTGTATATTTTGTGTTAATATCCATACCCTCACCAATACAGGAGTTGACTGTTAGTTTGCAACAGATAACTTTTTTCTTGTTGAGATAAAGACTATCTATTTCAATTTTCTCTAGGTTTTTGATCATGAATGAGTGTTGGAATTTGTCAAGAGCTTTGTCTTCATGTATTGAGATGATCATGCGAGTTTTGTCTTTGGTTCTATTGATGTAGTATATCACATTGATATATTTGTGTATACTGAACCAATCCTGTATCGCTGTGATGAATTCTGTTCTGTTGTGATGTGTAATCTTTTTTATGATTTGCTGCAGTAGGCGTCACAGTCCCTGATTTGAAATAAGAATACAAGACTACTGTGATAAGATCAGCAGGGTACTGGCCAACAAAAAGATACCTGAGGGTCAATGGAACAGAGCAAAAGATGTAGAAACAGATAAAAACACACTCAACTACCTTATTATTGGCAAAGAGGCCAAACATAGTCACTGAAAGACAGATAGCTCCTTTAATAAATGATGCTAGAAAAACCCACTTTCCAAATGCCAAAGCTTAAAATTAAACTCATGTTTATCACTATGTACAAAATTACAGTCAAAATGGATCAAAGATTTAAGTACTAAAACATTAAAACTAAATCTTCAAGAGGTTAGAGTAGAGAGAAATGTTAAAGACATATGAAGTAGGTACAGATATTAAGAACAAGAAAACAAATAGCATGGAAAATACTTCAAATAATCAACAAGAAGGATATTTTCTTTCCTTTTTCTGTACTTTTTAGAGAAAGGTCTATGGGGTGTTTAAGGTCTCACTACTAGATTGGGCTTGTAGTGATCTGTCTATTTACAGTCTCCCAAGAGCCGGGAATACCGGCGTGCACCACTGCACCCAGTCTCAGTTGCCATCTCAGCATGCCCTGGGGTTGAAACTGGCATAGCAAGCCCAGGAGTTGACCTCCGGTCCCTGTGCCTGCTTGCAAGTGCTTTAATCTGCTGAGCTATTTGGCTGACTCCAGGATTTCAAAAACCATCTTTTTGAAATGTTTCTGCACTTCAAAAGAAATCATCAAGAGCATAAAAAGAAAACTCATGAATTAGGAAAAATTTTTGCCACTGTCCCTCATGCATACCACTTCTACCTAGAAAATATAAAGAACTAAAAAATTGAAGCTTCCAAGGCTCAAAGGTCTGATCCAAACATGGACATCTGAGACAAATGCACAATTCACAAATGCAGTAATGTGAATCGCAAATAAATATATTTAAAAATATTCCACGTCATTGATCATTCAAGAGATGCAAATTAAAACAGTGCTGAGATATCCACTTATGCCAGAAAAAGTGACTGTCACCAAGAAATCAACAAATAACAAATTCGGGAGAGGCTGTGAGGAAAAAGGAACCCTTCTCCACCGCTGATGGGAGTGAGGACTGGTAAAACACTTTGATGATCAGTGTGGTGGTTCCTCAAAAGCCATAACTGGAAGTGCTTTTCAAACCATCTAGTCCCCTCCTGGGTATTATTTTTTCCAAAAGAACTGAAGTAATCATACCACAGCAATATATCTGTATCCATGTTTATACAAGCACAATCTGTCATAGCTAAGCCTTGGAAACAACTCAAATACCCATCAGTTGAGAACAAACAAAAAAAGATGTGCTATTTTTACATATGGAGTAGTACTCAGTTATAAAAAGTAAATTCTAGGCTTTCATAAGTAAATGGATGGAACTAGAGGTTGTACTGATAAGTGAAATAAATTAAACATGCATATGTAAATGTCATATTGCCTCACTAGTGTGAGATCACGAAAAAGTAAATAAAATCTGAAAGGTACAATAGATACCGTGAAAGAGAAAACTGTTCAGTGGGAAGGAAAAACTGCGATGAGGAAAAGGACAAAAGAAAAAAGGGAAAACGGTACGTACATATGCAGGATAATTCAAATAACTGTACTGTTGATTTCAGCTGGTGTGTTGAAAGCAGCAGTGAGTGCTTAAGAAACATTTTTAAGTTTTTCTTTTTTTAAAATTTCTTATGACATTTTTTTGCCAGTTTTGCAGGTTTCTATTTGGTAGCCTAACCAACTAATTTAGATAACATTATGTAAACAGCAACAATTGTCAAATTCCTGTTGCTTTCTTTAATGGCATTTGTAATAGTTTCTAACTCTTTTTTACTGTTTTGTATTCTTTAAAAAATAAAAATAAACAAATATCATGAACTTCAGTAATGTAGCAGAGCACAAATTCAGCATGAACAAATCATTAGATTTTGTGAATTCTAATAATAAATTGAACGAGAAGGAAATTATGAAAATAATAAAATTTATATTATCCTCAAGAACAATGACTTACATAAGATTAACCATGTAAAAGATCTCAACAAAGCAAAACAAACAAAGAAAGAAAAAGCTACAATACTTTGAAAAATCGGATTGAAGAGAGCATCACAAGATGCAACGTCCCTTGCTCCTGAACAGGCAGCACCAGTATTGTCAACTGATCAGATTCCCAAAACTGTTATAACAGAGCACTAACACCACACTTTACAGATCTTGGACAAACCATCATAAAATTCACATGGAGAAAGAGGAGAACTGGAATTGTGAGCACCAAGAGCAAAGCCAGAAGGATAGCAGTATCTGACTTTACACTATGCTAAGCAGTATTTAAAAAAAATGATAACAGAATAAAAGCAGATGCAATGAAACATAGCTGTAATATACAATGAAGGATATAGGAACTTCTGACATATTCAGCTATTTGGTCATCAACAAAAGGGGCAAAAGCATATGTTGAAGCAAAGGTATTCAATTTAATAAGTGTTGCTAGGAAAGCTGTTTATCTGTGTGCATGAGATTGAAACTGGATCTTTATATCTCATAAGATTCTTTAGAGAAATTCAGTATTTGAAAATCAATCCATATGATCCACTTGATCAAAGAATTTAAAAGAAAATGCCAAGTCAATATATGTTATGGTGTAGCTAAAATCCAACATGATCATGATTTTCAGATATGTAATGATAGGTTAGTTTCTTGACTAATAATTTTTAAGGAAGAACACAGACAAATGAAAAGCTACAGCAGACATCAGCCAATACTGAAGAATTGGATTGCGTAGCCCTAAGTTCAGAAACAGACAGAGCTGCCATTCTCAACACACCTACTCAACATTGTGCTGCATGTTATAAATAGTACAGTAAGATAAGAAAAAGAATAGAGAGTACAAGTTTTATTTCCTGGCAAGCAAAAAGTGAACATTTTTTTTCACAGAAAATAGTTTATGTAAAAGTCTTTGTAATTGATAAAAGAGGAACACATTGCTACGGCTTGTATCTAGATGTTCCAGAAAAACTAATGCTATCATAGTGAGGATTTCTGGTGCTGGCTGAATCTAGGCTGTGATTAAGGATGTGATCCTGGACTGATTCAGGGCATGATGCTTGGACCATGCTATGCATCCTTGGCTGGCCCAAGCCTGAGTGGAACAGAGCAGACAGCATCCAGTTCATGGTGGCAGAACAGCAACAAAATGGTGACAGAGGCAGACAACCAACCAAGGTAGCAGAGCAACAGCATCAGCTTGAGTCTGTCTCTGTGTCACTCCTTATATTTCAATCAGGCTGTCTGCCTTAGGACATCCACCCTAGACCTCACCCATAGTCCCAGCCTTACTCAGACCGATAATCCCATCAGTATTAAAACAGATAATCCCAGTGACTCATGAGTCAAGTCTCAATCTATATAAGTCCCTGCCCCATGACTGTATGAAGCTTTGGGGGGACAACTAGACATAAACCATAACAGAATTTTACTGACCTTGGAAGAAACAAAAGTTACTTGTTTTGTTATACAGGTCTTGCTTTAACTTGCCCTTAACCATGCAGCAGAAAAGTTTAACTATGAGGCATAAAACATAGAGCTAGATTAGTATACTGAGTGTTAAAAGTCTTAAATCAACAGCTTCCAACATTGCCAGTTTCACCAGTAACCCATTGCAATTATGGAACACTGGACTATGTATGTATACAACTACTTTCTCTTAGTTTAAAGAGAAGAAATTTCCTGTACCAATAACGATTAGAAAATTCATCATATCTACACCCTGCGCTCAGGATAGCTGCCACAAAAACAACTATGGATTGTATTAATTATTGCAAATGTACTACTCATGTGTTTTGAAACTGTCATAAAATTATTTCTTATTAAAAATAATTATATACATATAAAAGAAATTTCTCACCTATGCCCTAACAGTTGTTTCTTTGCTATAAAATTTTATATCTGTGTGGAATAGTTGTTACAATTGATAAACAAATAAAAATATAGTTTTAATTATTAACATAGTTTATATAAATTTTTAATCTTTCCCCAGCTTTTCTTAATTTTATCTAAATGAGTTTTCTGTTCCAGAATCTTACCGAGAAATTGTATTACATTTATATTTTTGATATTTTTTGGTCTTGATATTCAAATACTCCTATTAATTTATTTTTGATTAGCATTACATTCTGTGCATTATTTAAGAGCATAGAATTTTCTAATGATTTTTTTTTTTATTGATGAGTTGTCTGTTCAGATAACTGTGGCACTTGCTAATTGAGATGTTTGTTAGTATGGTGTTCAGTTTTTCTTTTAGGTTTTCTTTTTGTTTGTGTGTGTGTGCATAGTTTCACTATGCAATTTGAGCTAGTAGTGATTCTCCTGAGTTCAGCCTCCCCATTGCTGGGATTATAGGCATGAGACACCACGCCTGGACTCCATATTCAGCTTAGCACACCTGGGGCTGGGCTGTGGTGCCAGGGATCAAACCCAGGCCTCTGTGTCAATACCTCAAAACTTCTGGCTTATCTTAGGTGTTGGTTTTACTTTGTAAGAAGAATGAGCCTGCAAATTCAAACATGTTCTTTCATCCATAAGCACACATTCTGACATCCCCTGAAATACTGCATTGTCAATGACTAACTTATAAAAAAAATTGATTACAGTTTATCTTATCAGTATGCATATAAGGTATTTTTAATGTATCAACTTCTTAGCTCTAATTAACCTAACTAATCTTCCATAAGAAAGCCACAGGAAAACTCTCTAGAAAAACTTGTTAATGGTGATATGTAATGCAAATCTTACTAAAATAAATAAGAGTTAGGGATCCGAAATTTTTTTGTTTCAACCTCAAAAGTAACTGAGACACTAATTGCTGCTTCTAAAGGCTTGAAAATATATTTATCCCTAGTAAAATTATAACTTGTTCACTATCAATTTGCCTCAGTTTACAAATAAATTACTTTGAGAACTCTGATAAATTATTAGGATAATTAATCATTGAAATAAGTTGATAAGATAATTGAGGTATTTATATGAACGTAAATGAGTAAACATTTTGGGTAATGAGTC
>PVJA010053617.1:0-11909 GCA_004027025.1 Myocastor coypus
GTAGGATGAGGAGGCAGGAGAGCTGGAATCACAAAGGTCAGACAGGAAGTGTGTGTGCTGCCGAGGCCTCTGCTCTGAGCCAGAGCCTGAGCTGCACACTCGATGTCCAACCTCTTGCTGCCTCTTACTAGCAATTCTGTGCTTTGGGGATGGGTTTCGGACCGATGTCAAAGGCAGCAGAAGTGCAGAGAAGGGAGGGGACCTGGCCAAGGTCACACAGCAGGTGGCCCTTTTCCTTTCTCCTGAGCGTGTGGAAGGAGCCTGGCCTGAGATGCCACAGGCTGCTTATTTCCCTCAGCCTCTTCTCTCAGCATCTGCCCATAAATCACTCTGACACCAACAAGGGGGGCAGGGGAGGTTCAACAGCGCCTCAGTGGGTGAGCTATTCCCAGGCCCCTACTCTTAGGCTGAGCTTGTGGTGTTTGGCTCTGGATACTGGCTGCCCAGCCCAGGACTCCAAGCGCGGGTCCAGAGCACCAGGGGAGGCCTGTTTTCCCTGGGCTGGGAGGGGTTTGGGAGGTGGGGAAGGCTCGTGGGCCTGGGGGCCTAGCTACCAGATGAGAGCAGGGAAAACTCGAGTCTGCTGCCCAGGGGCCTAGCTGAGCTCCAGGCTGCTGGCAGGGGTGTGGAGGGCACCGCATGACCTGTAGCTGGGGACACCTCCCTGTGCCCCCTGCCCACAGCTGTGATGACAGCCCCTGTTGTGCCAGTGGAAGCTAGGTGGGCACCTGCCAGGGACAGGGAAGATGCCTTTATCCCTGACTGGTGGTGGCCAGAATAGGACTACCTGGGGCCACCAGGCACCCTGGAGGACAGTGACCCTTGTGTGGGCAAACTTCGAGGGCTTCAGAAGCACTGGTTATATGCAGAGCTCAGAAATGCGGCACCCTGCCCTGCCCACAGGAAGGAGCCTGGCCCACTTCTTGGGCCTGCACTCAAGGCTGGCTTCTCCCTACCCACCATATCCCACCTTTGGAAAGAGGCTCCCTCTGCTCAGGCTGGCCCTCCTCCTGGTCCTACCATCTCCCTAGCCATTTTGCACAGTCCCCTGCCCTGCCCTGCCCTGCTTGTGATCCCCGCCCGCAATCCCCCCTGCTTCCCAGGTCAGTGGCCATGCCGCAGGGAGGAGGCATGAACGGCAGGACAGGACGCTTACAAGTCCTGGGGCCAGAGGGCCCGAGCAAACCTCACCCGCTGCTAGGGAAGGTGGTTGGGAGGCCTCCACATCTCTGAGCCTTAGCTCCCTGTAAGGGCTGTCCCAGGAGAACAAGCTCCGGAAGGGTCAGCACGGACTCAGCCTGTCTGGAGAGGTCGCCGTGTAATTTCCCCAGGCAGGTCCAGCCCACCTGCACAGGCCCAGTTAACCACCCTCCTTCTGGGACTCGCCTGCCCCTGTGCCCCCAGTGTCAAGACACCCGGAAGCTGGAAGGTCAGAGCCAGGGCAGTTGCACTTCTCCACTAGACATAGGCATGACCGCAGTTGAGGGCCAGGGCTGCTTGGGGAAGGGTGGGCCTTCTGCAGGACAGGAAGGTGGAGCTGAGTCAGGTCCCTGCCCTGCTCCACACCAGGATAATCTAGGCTGAAGAGTTCCAGAAGGCTTGGGCTATGTCTTTCAGCCTACCCAGATCCTCTCCCCTTCCAGAGCTGTGTTCAGGGAGATGCTGACTTTGCTGGGGGCCCCAGCCTTTTCTGCAGCCCACATTTCTCTAGCAAGGGTCAGCCCAGAACCCTCCCCTGCAGACCAGCCCAGAGCCTCTCTGAGCCAACAGTTACTCAGTGAGTAGCTGTGAGATGGGGCCAGGTGGAGGGAAGGATAGGAGAGGGGCTGGGCCACCGCTAGGAGCCTGTGTGGCTCGGACTACCTTTGGCAAAAGGCCAAGGTTGGGGTCCAGGCAGCGGGGAACTGGCCCAAGACAGCCTCACTGTATGATCTTGAACAAAGTACTGTCCCTCTCTGGACCTACTTTCCCTTTGGTCCCCAGGGGGGCTGGCTGGGAAGGTATCCAGGTGAGGGGCCTGAAGCTCCAGAGGGCAGAGCTCTCCACCTCTACCAGTTCAGTCAGGGCCATTAGCATCCTGGGGGGTGGAGCTGGGGAAGCAGGAGGCCTGTGCTATTAGCAGGACCTGCTGAGGGCCAGCTGAAGGGACTCATGGGGAATGGTAGTGTGGGTAGGAGTGGGCAGCAGGGGACCACTGAGTGTGGTGTTGGCAGGTGGCCAGCCTCCCCACAGACCCCACCAGAACCCCTAATGGATCCCACAGAGGCTGTTGTCAGGGCCTCTTGCCTAATTATCAAATCGTTCCCAGACCCCCTCCCACAGCCTGAGGGCAGGCAGCAGGCAGAGTGTGGCCAAGGCCCCAACTCTCCAGCCTTGACACCAGGCACCCTTTGCCCTGGGCAGATCCCCTCCAAGCCCTCACCCCTGCCCCTAGATGGGCACTTTGCTCGATAGTAGAAGTCAGCTGTGTCTAGCCCCAGCTCCATCTACCACTCCGGGACGAAGAAAGGGTGACACTGGGCAGAGCCACAACCCAGAGCCCTGGACTGAGCACTGAAGCCCAAGGACAGGGGGCAGAGCACAGACAGGCAGGGCTTCCCAGGTAGAGCCCGGGTAGAGCCAGCCCCTTCCCTCATCACTGCATGGTGTTCCCTACTGCGTGTTCACACATGTACACACACATGCACACATACGCTCATGTATGCACACATGCAGGACCTAGCCAGGGTGATGGGCAGCTGACATCTGCCTGCCAGGTGCGACCCAGCTGTTAATCAGTGCTTGGAAGGAGCCCTGGTGTAGCAACTCCCAAGAAGACAAGGGCAGCCAGAGGTCACCAAAGATTTCCACAAACCCTCACGGTGGCCGCATGAAGCCAACCAGGAGCCCATCAGCCCCTCAGCGGCCCTCTCCTATTTCCAGATGGGACAGGAGGCTCAAGGAGGGGCAGGGACTTAGTGGGATCACACTGCATGGCAAGTGGGGCTGGAGCACCTGCCTGACCCGTGCTGTCTGCCCCAGGATGTTCCCACCCTCCAGCGCCAGCCCCATACCCCTGTCCAAGTTACCAGGAGGTAAGAGGACCCTGTGGTCCAAGAGCCAGGCACTCAGCTCTCAAGAGGAAAGTGAAAGGGAGGAGCTGCCTGTCTCCGGGCTGGGTGCTCAAGATAGGGCTGGAGGCTGCCAGGGATGCCCAGTGTGTCCAGTGGCCACAGGTGAAACACTTACGAGATTTGGAGTGTTGGCCACATCCTGAGTTGAGAATTCCTTGGAAGTTTGCGTTAAATACAACCCTGTCCCTGGACTTCCTCCAACCCCAGCCCAGGATTTTCTGAGCCTCTACAATCTTCTTGGCCAAACTCCATGACACGTGAGCATGCAGATTGGAATTCCAGTTGCTGTTCACCAAGGACAGCACGGACTGCGCTTCAGGGGCTCCACCTGTGACACGGGTGCTGTTGAGTGATGCCTGCCTGTGTTCATGAGGGGGCCCATGGGCCCAAGTCTGGTTTGGTGGGCTCTGCAGAAGCAGGCTATGAGAACAAAGCCTCAAAGTGCCTCGAGGAGGTGACAGGCTGAGTGGCCTGCAGGCTGGATGTGAACAAGGGAGGCTTGGGCCCAGGCTAGAGCTCCAGGCCCCATGTGAGTGGATGTGTGTTTCCCATGGGATCAGGTTTTGGCCATAGGAAGTGGCAGCGGATCAGATGGGTCACCAGGTGGGGCTGGAAGCTGGTTCAGTCCACTGACCATACTGACCGAGCTGGAGGCCAGAGGGGCCTGCAGGTGAGGCTGAACGGAAACAGACTCTAGCCCTGCACACAGAACCCTTATTGGCAGCCTCGGGCAGGTGTTACCCTGGTCATTGTGACAGGTGCGCTTCATGGGAACCCACGCACAGAGGAGGGCACTGGTGCCCAGGGGTCTCTTCTGCCACCGAGGAGGAGGCTTATCCAGGGATGCCCAGTGGAACATCCAGATTGACTCAGGAGAGCCACTGGAAGACCGGGAGGGTGCGGGGTGCTGAACGGCAGGGTGACGGCTCTGGACCTAGCTGCTCAGCTTGGAGCGCTCAAGCGCCATGGCTCCGGCCAGCTCAGCCTTCTCCCCAGATCTGCAGCAACCACAGTGGCCTCGGAGAAGTTCCTCTGGATCTCTGTCTCCCTGTCTGTAAAACGGGTGGGTGGGACTCACTGTTCTCTAAGGGGCTTTCCAGCCCTGGCAGGGGCTCCAGAAAGGAGGTCCCTGCAGCTCAGATTTAATAAGCCGTCTGTTCCGTTGGAGCTGATCAAAACCAGACATGAGCTGAGCTGTGTCTCTGATTCGCAAGAACTGAAGCCACCAAGAATTCATCCTTCTCTGTTTCTAGTAAATAACCGGGCTCCCATGGGGCTCTGGGAGCAAGCCCGACAGCTCACCACCCTTTTCACAGTGAAGTTGACCAGAGAAGCCCAGCAGCAAGGGTCCCATGCCCTCCAAAGGTGCTCCTACCACACAAACCTGGGGTTTTGGGGGCACCCCTTTGTATAGCTGCCAGCTGTACCTCATGGCACACACTGGAGCCTGCCCTACCATTTCCTCCAGTCACATAGTCAGCAGACCCTCAGGGAGCTCCCAGAGCCCAGGATGGCAGGCGCACCCCCCCCCCCCCCCCCCCCCCCCCGTGGCCTCGAGGGGCCACCTACTCCTTGGCGATTCCTCCTGGTTGATAAAGGAGGTGAGGAAATGCCAGGTGCAGGCTCCCAGAGTGGTACTTTGTGAGCAGCAGGGTGGGTGCCTCTTCCAGTCCACTGGGGGAGCCATGACCTGGTGCAGTAGCCAGCTGAGGGATATGAATGGAGGTGACACCTACATTGAAAGACCCTGCCCAACACACACACACACACACACACACACACACACACACGCAAACACACACATGCACACACGCATGTGCGTGCGTGCACATACACATTCATACACACACACACACACACGCACGCACTCACTTTTGTGTCAGGCAGGACTTGAGCTGGGACCTAAGCGTCTGCGTTGCACAAGGTTCCAGCTGACTCCTTCCCTAGGAGTCTAGGAATTCAGGCTACTGATGCTGTGAGGATGCACACCCTTGGCTCTAGGGTTACAAGTTTGGTCTCCAAGTCAACCCACTAGGTATAGGCCTACCACAGACCACCCCAGCATCCCCAGCCCCAGACTGGGTACCTCCAGAGCTGGGCCGGATCTTCCTCTAGATGCAAGCAGCAAGCCTACGCACAATCAAAAATCATTGGGCAAACACTGCCTAAGACACAAGCCGTCCGCAGCCTCTGCCATCTGCCACAAGTCTGCCTCCTACAGGGAGGGGAGCAGGGAGTAGTATGCAAGGTCCTTGGCGCAGAGTCACCAGTGTGCCAAGAGCCAGGGACAGAAGCTCAAGGCCTCCTAATGCTGGACCCTGCCTAGGAGCTGGCCTGCTGGACCCTGGCATTCTCAGCCCTGAGTGCCACCCTGGCAGGGCCCTTCCTGTCTCTGGGAAGCCCCTCTGTATGCCTTCCCTAAATGGTCCATGGGGAGAGGAGACAGACAGCCCAGTGGCTGAGGTTCCAGGGTACAGCTGGCTCCCCAGGGCCTACACATGGTCCCCTCTCCTCCAGCCTGTCTTCTAGTCTACCTTCTTGCCTTCCCCCAGCCCACCATGGGACTTGTCTGCCTCAGAAGAGCCCTAGGGCTGCTGCAGCAGAGGCCTAGCTAGAGCCCCTCCCAGGCCAAGGGAGTTCACCCAGCCTGGTTCTGCTGCCTCCATACCTCAGTCCTGTAGCTAGCAGCAGTTGGCTCCTGGTGTCCCTGTCATCTGCCCGCCTTTCCCAAACCCAAGAAAGCCATTGTTTTGCAAAACTTTGGCTGCTGAGTGCCATCAAGTGAGGTTCTGAGCCACCCAATGGGAAGGGAGTTGGAAATTAGCCTGAGTGTCACTGGCCTGGCTTCCCCAGGAAACTGGTGCTTGCTGTCACCCACTGGTGCAGGTGCAGGTTTGCTGCCAGGTCATTGGCCAGCACCAGCCTGTGCAGTGCCTATATGGTGTCCTGGTCCTTGGCAAGAGTGTTGATGGATGGAGCAGAGTGGACCTTACCCAGGCTGGGGCATGGCTTCTCCACTGTGGTTCCTGGGCTGTCACAGCCCTTGGCCAGCACAGCTGCTCCCTGATGGGCAGGCCTTGCCCCTCACCTTTCACTCCCAGGCTAACACTGCCCAGGAGCAAACAGGAGATTTGAGGCTGGCTCTGCTCACCCTTTCCAGGTATTCCGAGGCTAGCTGGGTCCTATCCAAACTTCAGTCCTCTATGTTCTCCCTCACTCTGCGGCCATTTGACCTTCAGAGAAGCATATCTAGATAGTTCTCAGCCTGACCGTTAGAGGCCTGCCACAGGAAAGCTGGAGTCAGAAGAACTGACTTTGCAATCTTGAGTTAGCTCTACCTGCTGTGTAACTGTGGACAGACCACTGTCCTTCTCTGGTTCTTAACTAGATTCTGGGACTATTATGATTTTCTTTTCTTTCTTTCTTTCTTTCTTTTTTTTTTTGTCTTTTTGAGATAGGGCCTCACTATGCAGTTCAGGCTGGCCTTGAGCTCACTTTTGTAGCCCAGGCTGGTCTCAAACTCGCACTGATCCTCCTGCCTCAGCCTCCCAAGTGCTGGGATTATAGGCATGTGCCACCACACCCGGCTGAGGCTGGTCTCAAACTCGCACCAATCCTCCTGCCTCAGCCTCCCAAGTGCTGGGATTACAGGCATGTGCCACCACGCCCGGGTTTATTATGATTTTCTTTTTCACTGCATTACTTCTGCTCTGGGGAGGGAGTTACTGTTCCACTTTGTAGACTCAGGACAGGCAGGTGGAGGGACGGTGGGCCAGATGGGCCATGCTCCCCACAGGCACCTAGCCGCAGCTCAGTGCAGCATTCCTGGGGCTTAAGTCAGGAAATCCCTCCCGGTGGAGGAGACCATGGCCTGGACTGGCACCTGCTTTGCACTTGCCATCTCCCACATGCCCAGCCTGGACCACCAGCCCCCACCAGGCTGTTCTACCTGTCTACCCAACTCCTCTCATGCCAGGGGTGGGACCTGGGGTCTGTTGTCTCTGGGAAAATGGAGGCAGCTGTCCTGGAGCAGGACTCTGCCTGTTCAGAACCAGGATAGTTTCTGAAGGAAGTGAGAAGTTCACAGAGCCGGGCCAACAAGAACCTCCAACCCAGCCAGAACTGGGGGAGCACAGAGCTTCAAATCCAAACCTCAGCTCCGTCGTATCCTCCGCTAGCCTCATCTGCACTTGAGGACAGAACCCATTTATTCCCTGGCTCCAGACTCTCCTTCCACCCTAGCCAGTCAGCCTGTCACATAAGCAGGCAGGAGGGGTGTCACTGTTGTTCCCACACTCCTGTGTGGCCTTTGATGAGTTGCTCTATCTCTCTGAGCCTCACAGGGGCCCTGAAGCTGAGAGAGGGAAAATGTGTCAGGGGCTTGGGTTACCACCCCGCACACGGCAGGTGCTCAGCTGCATATCACGCTAAGGACCTGATGGGGCGTGGGGGCAGGCGGTTGTGGCCATTAGTTGGTTGTCTTTTCTAATCCCCACCCCATCCCTGAGCAAAATAAGGCCCTGAGAAAGGGCAGGGAGCACATGCACAGCATAGGGGTTCACAGGGACCGCAAAGGCCTCCCTAAGCCTGTCTCTCTTGGTCTCTAGCCTTCCATCTGCTTGAGTGTGTTAAAGGTTCTAGAAGGCTGCCGCCAGGTCTTCAAGCTCACCTGTCACCTCCCCACTCCCAGCAGGACTGAGCAGGAGCCTCAGAACCCTAGAGGCTGTCTGGACCCCAGGAGTGAGATTCCAGGGTTCCCGGAAGTCCACAGAGTCCAGCAGAACAACACCCCCCACCAACTGGAGCAGCCTGGATCAGGGCCAGGCCTGCCGGGCTGGAAATGAAAACTGCCAGGGTCTGAGTGAGGGGCGGGAGAGGGGGGTTCTGTCGCCTGCCGGGCAGATGGGATGAGCTGAGTCTAAATAAATCACTAACACACGGGTGGAGAATTCCTTGAACAGGAGCCCAGGATTACGAACAACAGAGGAGAGGAAAGAAAGGGGGCTTTTGGGAGAGCCACGCCTGCCCCACCCCTGGGCTCCGTGGCTGTGTGATGCCTGGCTGCTCAGGGTGGAGGCCTCCTCTGCCTAGGCCCAGACCCTCTATCCGTGCGTGAGAAACTCCAAAATCCCCTTGCTTGTCCAAGGGGAGGGAGGTGTTGAAAGCTGTATCCTGCTCCAGGGCTGAGCCCAGGCCAGAGATAATATCATGCGCATGCAGGAGGGCAAGGGGCTGGGCCCCCTCCCCCAGTGGTGCCCCCAGCTCTCTACCCCGGCTGGAGCCAGACTGCTTGCAGCCTGAGCGTGGCCTGGCCGTGGCCTGCTGAGCTCTTTCCACACTGGCCTAGGGCAGGTCCAAGATGGCCCAGGAGGGGGAAGCAGTGGGAGGCTGAGTGCTGGGGCCAACTCAGGTCACCCTAGGGCCCCTCTGTGCCTCCCTGGACCTCATTCTCCACATATGGAGAAAACTGCTCAGGGTCTCCAAGTGCTGGCAGGGCCTGTGCTGAGTTTCCAAGCTGAGCAGCAACTTCTGGGCAGGAGTTGGCAGCTGTTGGCTGGACTGATGGACAGATGCGCGACCGAGCAGAAAGAGAGTACCTGCTCTGTCTGCGATCCAAGCACACCCGGAGACCAGGTCTAGAGAAAGTAGTGCTGTGTCCATCTATGAATGACGGCTCAGGGTCTCCCCCTTCTCCCTGGCAGCCTCTTAGGGAGGACTCCCGGGTCTTGTCCCCTTCCTACCACTGCTGCACAGTCCCATTCGACTTCTTAGAGAACAGATGCAGGAGGGGAGAGACCAGCCGCGGGCGCAGCACCCACTCCAGGGTCTCTCACCAGCTGGCCAGCGGCTGCTCACCCAGCCCTCGGGCTTCGCATTTCTCCAAGCCCTCCACAGCCGGAGGAGCCCGGGTCCACGGCCAGTGAGGCCCTGAGATATATGTGTCCAGGAGGACTGGAAGTGGGGCCAGAAGGGGCTTGGGTGCGGCTGGCCTAGGAAGGCATGGGGAGAGAATGGCACTGGGCACCAGGGGCCAGTGCCTGGCACTATGGGATCACCCTGGCTGCTGCAGAGGAAGGAACAGCTCAGAGGGTGCAAAGTGTCCCTGGCCACCTCCCTCCCACCTCAGGGTGCAATCCAGGATTCTACAGTGCTCAGAGGCAGGGCTAAGTGATACTTCCCCTCCATAGTGTGTGCATATGAGGTCAGAGGGGCTACTGAAGCCACTCAGCATCAAGACCAGCCACCTGGCCCTGTGTCCTCTGCAGGCTGAGAGGCCGCAGCCCCACTCTGCCCATATCTCTCGGGCGTTTTTTCCATTTGCTCCTCACAAAACCCTAGAAGGAAACAGCGCTTTCTGGTTTATAGGTAAGGAAGCTGGACTTTGGGGAGGGTGTCGTTCACCCAAGGTCTCACAGACAGTGAAGGGCAAAGCAGGGCCTTCCACACAGGCCTAGGGTTTCAGGCTGGGGGCCCTTCCCACTGCCTCCATCTTCCCATTTGCACTCTGCGCCCCAACCCCTGTCCCTGATCCAGAAGACGGTAGAAGGGGACCTGCCCTGGAATGCCCGCTGGTCTCAGCAGGGGACACGCTGCGTCTGGGTGCTCCTGAGCCACGGCCCCATCTTCCAGGTGGGTGCCAGGGGCCTCCTTGGAGAGCAACAAGGCCCTGTCACTCTCCCCTGAGCCCTGTTCTCAAGCTGCCATCAGAAGAGCTCATCTATTGTCTTCCCATCTAAAAAGTCCACAGCTCGTCAGGGAATAAGGGGAGCTCATGAGGTCTCCAGTGTCCCATGGCTGGGGAGGGGAGACCTGAGTGCCCATTCTTATTTGAGGGGATTAGGGAGCCTCGGAGAGACTGGAAATGAAACCTAAAGTGGACTTTGCGCTCCAGGCCTCTCCCTCACCTCAGTTCCTTTTGAGATGGGGTGGGGGTGAGGGGGTGAGGGGGTGAGGCCCACACGACCTGGAGTAAGGTTTGCAAAAGCGCTGTGTGTGTCCACAGGGACAGACTGGGGGCCCTGCGCCTCCTCGGCCCAGCCTTCCCTGTCTTCTCCGCCACAGCTGTGCATGCTCCAGAATCTGGCCAAGGACAATTGCATGTGGGATGTTCTTTTCGGGGGATGTCCTGACTCGGAAGCGGTCTCAAGTTCTGTGATTGCCGACCATGCTGGTGTGGAAGAACTTCTGGAATGCTCCCACACCCATGCTGGGGGCCCGCGGTGCAGGGCCTCAGGTCAGACGTGCCACTCGCGTGTCCTGCAGACCCTGACAGTGGCCAGTGTGGGCAGCGATGGGGGATGGTGTCTTGAGATGGAGCTGGAGGCGCAGGCTGGTGAGGACTCCTCCAACCACCGACAGTGTCCAGTGGAAGCGAAGCTTGTTCTTGCGGATGCACCTCCAGCGCAGATGTTTCCTCCAGCCTGGACAGATCCCATAAAGCAGCAGCTTTGACCATCAAAGCACTCAGCTTCTTCTCTACTTTCTGGTGACACTCGCACAGAATACAATTCCCTGGAATTCCAATGGTCCTGGCGAATCTGCAGAGGTACTACATGCATCAAATGTTCTGCAGGTTTGAGTTTTCTCCAGCCAGGCTGAGGAGGCTCCACATTAGCACCCCAGATCACTGCATCTGATGCAGCCTGGTTGTTCTTTGTCCTCCACACTGTATAATCTGAAGTCGGTCACAATCCCAGTGGTCCCCCCAACCTCCCGCTGCAGGTCATGTGACCCTAGCTATGGCCTCCTAGACCCAGCCCCTACAGGTCTCACCTGTCCGGCAGAATCCCTGACCCCAGACACTTCACAGCTGGGCCATCTCCTCCAGCTCCTCATCTGGAGAGCAGTTCAGCAGGTAGTGCCTCAGAGCTAGGAGGAGCTGGCGGGGGGCTGTGGAGGGGCTGTGGAGGAGCAGGTGCGTGGGGAGGCTCCCCTCCCCCATCCCAGGCTCCACAGCTGCACTGCACATGGCTGATGAAATCCCCAGGAGTGCAGCCTGCTAGGAAATGAACCTGCAAGAGGGGATTGCAGTGAGAGACCTCTGCAGCCTCCCTCCTCACCAGGCTGGGCATTGACTGGCACCCTCGTCCACAACTCCCTGGGCAAGGGCTCCACCCGCTCTGAAAGCCACAGTCTAAATGGAGAGGGTGCCCCTGTGGGTGTGCGTCTGCCTCCTGCGATCTCCGGCTGCCTGCAGCTTTGGGGTGTACCCTTGTGTCACGCAGGACAACTCAACTTCTTCCAGCACTCCGCTCCACGCTTCATGTCCCACTGATCTTCCCCCGGTGTCCTTGCTCCCCACCACAGCGACAGAGTTCAGACACTCTCGCACAGGGCAGGGTGACTGCCTCCAAGTCCTAGGTGGGGGAGTGTTGCAGAAGAGGTTTGCCAACTGCTGGTCTGCAGGGTGAGCATTCCTGCTTGCGGGTGGGAAGGAGCGTGCCGCGCTGCAGACTCCTCTGGCAGTCCTCCAGCACCTCCTGGGGCAGATCCCGTTCCTGTCCCCTACCTCCCCCAGCTCCAGGCTCTGACTTCTCACGTGCCTTGTCCTCTTTCCTCTCAGAACACACACGCCCTCTCCGTCTTCGTGTCTCTGTGTGTCTCTATGCTTTTCCCTGTCTCTCCCCATCTCTCTCCTTGCTAAATTGCTTGAGCTGGTAGGCTAGCTTTAAACTCCTGAGCTCAGGAGATCTTCTTGCCTCCACCTCCTGAGTAGCTGGGGCTACAGGTGTATGCCAGCCTTTCCTCTTGAGTCCTTGGTTCCCTACCAGATCTGTGACCATGTGACCATTTCTT
>PVJA010053618.1:0-11897 GCA_004027025.1 Myocastor coypus
AAAAAAAAAAAAAAAAAAAAAAAAAAAAAAAAAAAAACCACAAAGATCCAAAGATCCTCCAGTACAATCACATGCAGCAGCAGTTTTCAAATGCCTATTATATCCCACTAAGTCATCCAACTAGTTTAGTAGGTGGCTTTTTTCTTTCAAAAGGAGCTTTAATGATCAATAGCACATGACTATATCAATAATACATTTTCTATTTCAAAATTGGTAAATGATTCAACTAACTGTCTTACTGCAAAGAATTTTGAAGCAAACATTTATTAATTCACTGAATTAATCACATTATAAACATACATCAAAATATATATATATATATATATATATATTCTTGCAATCATTTTTTGAAAGAAAATAATTTCTTTTAAAATGAAATGGGAAACACTAGGGTATTTCACAGAGACTGTAAGTATTATTCTGCAAAACTTTTATGTCAATCATATAGACTAAACATATAAAATGTTTGTTATATCGTCAAATTTCAGCTTCCAGATACCTCAGCACTAATTACTTTGAAAGGTTCTCCCAATAATATTTACATGGTAAAATATTAAAGACTTCTCTTTCTAGAATGGACTCTGGGAAACCAAAGTCCACACTAGATTACTTCAAGAGTCAAGATATTAATCTGAGGGTTAACATTTAAAAACAAAACAACGTAAAGGCTGAGAATTCAGAACACAGAGTTCTCTACTCAGATGCAAAAATGATGCTTCACTGGTGACTGTCTTAATAATCAGATACAAAAAAAAATAAAAATTAAAAAATAAAAATAAAGGAGCCAGGCATGGTGGCGCATGCCTGTAATCCCAGCACTTGGGAGGCTGAGACAGGAGGATCGGTGTGAGTTCGAGACCAGCCTGGGCTACAAAAGTGAGCTCAAAGCCAGCCTGAGCTGCAAAGGGAGACCTGCCTCAAAAAGACAAAAAAAAAAAAAAAAAACAACAACAAAAAAACATACACATGAAGTACAAGAATTATGAAGAATTATCTTATTTTATATGCATTTCCAAGAGAATAACTAACTAGAAGCTTATGCTCTTTGAAAATATTTCACTTTAAAAGACATTATAAATAGGCATTTTATCAATCAACTTACCCTTAAACTCAGATTTTGTGCCTGGCTTTGCACTTTCACATGCTATACATTTGGCAGAGTCAGCCTTATTCTGTACTAGGCACACTTCACAGTCCCAGCTTCCCTCAGGCTTTTTGAACTTGTCCAATCCTAGGCAGCTCCCAGAAGACACAGAGATGGGTACAGCACTGCCACTAGAGGCAGGGACTGGGCCTCCTAGAAGATCATGGGGAAATCATTTAAAACTTTAATTTTCATTTTGTTGCTATCTTAATGCTACCACTATGTTTAAGTGTTCAATTCAGATAGCTTCTAATCAAGACACATAAAATGCCAGCAATGTCAACATTACACTGTGAAAAACAGGATAAGCCTCTCAGGTTTTTTGTTGTTGTTGTTGTTGTTGTTGTTGTTGTTTTAATATTACAGCCAGCTCAGCCTGCCCTACGGGTGGGGCTAGCACAGCATGTGGTGCCGGAGATCAAACCTTGATCCCTGAGGTTGCCTAAGCTTTCCTAAGCAGGCACTTTAAACTGCTGAGCCATCTCGCCGGCCCTCTCAGATTTCTTTTAACCTTGAAAATGCAGAGCAAACTTTGCCTAGTGGTGAGTGAGCTCCCTCTTACTCTCAAATTGAAACTGCTGCGGTTTAAAAACAACAAACAAACAAACAAGAAAACATGCTCAAATAAATAAGGAGCTTAAAGAATCCAAAATGCTATAAACTGGGGCTGGGGCGATAGCTCAGTAGAATAAACACTCACCTGGCAAGCACAAGGGCCTGAGTTCAAGCCCCAGAGTTCAATCCCCAGCTCAGCAAAAAGAAAAAAAAGGAAAACAAAATGCTACAAACTGAGATATAAACTGCAGGCATTATCCTAACATATAAAATGTATGGCCATATTTCATATTAATTTTAAGATTTCATTCTATTTCTGCATAAAAGCATTCTATCATACAATTCACAATAGAACCCTGTGCCTACTATGCTCACAACATGACTGTCATATACTAGCCATTTAACAAATATTAAACACTGTAGTATAGCTGAGTTTGGGGGATATAAAGATAAATTTTTTAAAAGTTTTAACTTTTAAGGTGCTCATGGTCTGAAAGGGAAAATAAAAACACAAATGCATCATTACCAACTGATAATCTAAAACAAATGTGCAAAAGAAGAAATGACAAAGAGTGAGGAATATTCAGAGGTGATAATTAAATCTTGATGCAGACTGCACCATGTGCCACACCAGCCCTGCCCCTGGATGTGCTGAGCTGGCCACCAAAACCAGAGTGGTGGCACACACCTGTAATTCCAACATGGGGAGGTTGAAAACAGGATGATCACTACAAATCCAAGCAGCACAGGGAGACCCTTTACAAAACAAATATAAATAAACAAAAAAATTTTGAAGCAGAGCATGTTTGTAGGAAAGCTGGCCAAAAGGACAGCTCAGAAGGCACAAATTAAGGACACATGTGGTGAGTGGAGCCACTTGTTCTGTATCCATACATCTCTAAATCGTGCCCAGTCGTAGTCATGTCTCCCTACTTACCTGAACCATCTCAGTGCTCCTGTATCTTGCCAATGAAACCACTCCCTGATGCTGTCTCCAGTCCACTGTCCTCACAAGCTCTGATTAGAAGAGTCCTACCTAACCTGTACCTGCAATCTACCTTCTCTGAGCTCTGTCACTGTCATGTCTGTTCCAACAACCACTTGGTTAGTTTGCCTCCTCATTCCCTGTAACATTTCTCTAATTTATCTCCCTCTTTTCTTCTGAACTTCTGCAGTTATGGCTCAAGTCCCCCTCATCTCCTGTTTGAAAAGTAACCTTCTTATTGAAACCACTGGTCTTATTCCTTTGTCAAGAGACAACTAGTGTCACCTAATTTTTGTTTCTCCATTGTTATTCTTTTAAAAGATTAACTGTAAAAATTTTACTACTTCCAGTCTCTTAAGTTTGCAGTTTGGTTTTAAGCTGTTTTTAGTTACTCAATTCACCTCTACTCCCATAACTTTCAATATCAAAATATGGGACCCCATATCTGTTATATCTCCAGTCCTGAGAGTCCATGGACCATATTAGTTTATCCAAAAACCACATGTATTATCAGACTAAAATGAACATACCTTCAACTGCACACAATTCTGATTCCTCTCCCACGTTATCTGATTCCATTAGTAAAAACCATCATTTACTACCAACACTATAGACATGATTCCCTAAGTTATCCTCCAAACCTGGTTGCCTTCAGTACCATTCTCAAAAAAGCCATCAGAGTGACTGATAAAAGTTGATAACTATTGCTGAAAATGATTCATCAATTAAAGGACCAAGTTCATATTCTTTAATACCTACATGAGCATCTTTGTGTTAGCAATGTAAATTTTAATTTCCTCATGCAGAAGGCATCCTTTTTAAGTGAGAAGACAGTGCCAGATAGGTTTCAGAATAGTGTTGTTGAAAAGAAATTACAAACACAAAACCAAGGGATCTGCCAAATAGCTTAGCAGATTAAAGTACCTGCAAGCAGGCACAGGGGACAGGGTTTATCCCTGGGCCTGCCAGGCTGGCCCCGCCCCCAGGGCATACTGAGACTACAACTGAGACTAGGTGTGGTGGTACGTGCCTATAATCTCAGATCATGGGATGCTGTAAACAGGTGGTCACTATGAGTCCAATCTAGCAGTGAGACCCTGAGCACCCTGTAGACCTTTCCCTAAAATGGGAAACACACACACACACACAAAACCAGTGTCACTTACAAATGAATTAAAAACTGATGTAACTCCTTCAGTAATTCCTCCAACGTTAAATAAGCAAACAGGAAAAACTCAAACCCATCTCCATTTTTCTAGCTAAGTTAGAATTTATAAATCATGGAATTATTTCCTATCACTGTAATATTCCTGGCAAACAGCACATGCCTATGGTATTACCATTAACATTCAGCTACATTTTTGTAAGATATTACTATCCATCCCTTAAAGAAACCTCCCCTGTAAATGACACCTATACTGATTTTACATAAGAGAAAAAAGGCAATATTTTGTTCTATGTCAAGATCTGAGAAAGACTATCTCCTGAGAGATTTTTTTTTTGGCCGGACTAGCCCTGCCACAATACCATGGTACCCAGAATCAAACCACAGTCCCTTGCACTTATCTAAGCTTGCCTACACCAGGCAAGCTTTAGACTGCTGAGCTATATGAAGGCTGCCTTCTGAGAGCTTTTAGTAGCTATATTAGTCAATCTTTAAAAGTATTATAAAGAGCAAGACGTTTCTAATAAAATCTATAGCAAAATAGTTAACCTATCCTAAGTAAACATAAGACCTAGCCATGAGCAACTCAGTTTAACCTCAAAGTGCTTTTAAAATATTATGAAGAAATATTCATTTTGAACCACTATAAATACTAAAACTAGGGCTGGGGAGACAGCTCAGTGGCACAAAAACCTGTCTGGCAAGTGCAAGTTCCTGAGTTCAATCCCCAGTACCAAAAAAAAAAAAAAAAGGGGGGGGGGGGGACCAAATACTATTTTTAGCTGTTTTACAAAACCAATCATAATGTTCTACCTTAATAATGAACAAAATTACTCCATATAGCTATAAATATACCTGGTTTCTCAGACATACAGGCCACACATTTGTTGTCTTCTGCACTGTTAGAAACACAGCATACTGGACATTCCCAAGACCCTACAGGCCTTTTAAATTTATCTCCAAATACTAAGGTACCAGAGGTAACAGTGCAGTTAGAAGATGAAGCAGTAGTAGTTACAGCACTTTCTGAAACCACTGTCAATGTCAGGGGTCGCTTCACACCAGTTCCAGGTTTTGGGGTTTCACAGGCCACACATTTCATTGCTTCAGGTTTATTGTGCACTAAACAGGTATCACAATCCCAAGATCCTACTGCTGGTTTAAACTTGTCTCCAAAGCCTGTTCCTGATGCAGAAAGAGCCGCTTTGCCGCTTTTGCTTGGTGTCCCAGCTCCAGTCTGTTTAGTGATTTCTCCTGGTGTTAATTTTGTTGCTTGACAGGCTATGCACTTGTTGTCTGTAACTTTGTTCTGGAGCAGACATGTATCACACTGCCAGGATGATCCAGCTTTTAAACTTTCCCCAAACCCAACTCCACTAGAAGAAAAGGTACTTATTGCCGGTCTTGTATAAACTTCAGAGCCTGTGGTAGTAGGCTGAGCAGCAACAGAATCTACCTTTGGTGAGGTGAAACCTATAGTGGAGTGGGGAGAGAACAAGAGAGTTTTTTTAAATCAAGGCATTAACTGCTATTACTGAAAGAAAACATTTACCTTACCGGAGGGTTATACAATCAAGATGGACAACTAAGTTGCTTCTCACCCATGCAGTCATCTTAAAACTATAGCAAGACAAAGCTAGAAGTCTACAAAGATGTATGTATCACCTTTTCCCCCTCAGAATTTGTAGTTCAATGCTCTCACCTACTTACTGACATATACTACCATCATTTGCACTTTACTGTGCTTTCCTCTAACCCAGTCAAAGCCTTTCTTCCACATCTGTCTTTTTTCAGGTGTTGCCTTGGCTATACCAAATGACTTCAATATTTATCATCTTTCAGTGTTTTCAAGACGTAAGTGTTGTAGAAGCTTCTAACTTTAATAAAACAAGATGAGCTGAAGAGGCATAATTAACAGCTGGCCCTTTGACAAGTCCTAACAAAGATGTACCAAAACTTCTGTAAGGCCCAAAAATATCAAATGATTGAAGACCTCTTTGTGGGGTTACCCAAATTCATGTTTATATAAAGTTCCTAAGCAGTGACTCAAACACAATGGCCTCAAATAGCAACCCAACATAATCTCAAGGGCCTTTCATACTCAAAGTCTATCTACTTTGTAACAATATGAAGCTGCATTTATTTCATGGACAACAGGATGGTTATAAGATGGGATTTTGTTTGTTTGTTTGTTTGTCTAGGCCATGGCCTCATTGAGCTGCATCCCTAGCCCTTTTTCTTTTCTTAACATAGTCTCACTATGTTTCTAAGTTTCACAGGCTGGACTCAAACTTGCAATATTTCTGGATTAGCCTCCCAGAGTGCTGTCATCATAGGCATACTACCACCAGGCCAACCTAAGGGGAAATATTTGTGCTGCCCAAACTTGTCATTTGGTGAATTCACTGAAGCTACATTTTATTCATGGAAATGACTTTTTAATACTTTACCTGAAACCTACTAACTCATTTTACACATACCAACACTACCAGGGATCTGTTTATCCTGGCTTAAGAATTAAAGGAAAATGAAGTATAGAAAGTTGATGTAGATTTTCTAATGGTATTAAGAAATAATCTAGCCTAGACTTAAGTTCAGGACAGGGGCAAAAAGATTACACATATTCCATCTACTCCCAGTGGTCAATAATATAAAACTTGGCAAAATTTTAAAAGTGGTAATAATCTCAGGCATTTCAGACTTCTTTTCCTTCCATTTTGTCACCTTTTTCTAATTTGGTGAGGTACAGTATACAGACCAAGAATCCCAGCTGCTTGAGAGAATCAGGTAAGAGAATCCAATGTAGGCCAGCCTATGCAATTTAAGTCATACTTCATTCGAAAGAATAAAAGGGATTAGACATGGTGATATCGCCTATAGTTCCAGCAGTCAGGAGACATTGGCAGGAGGATCACTGAGTATTTGCGGCCAGCCTAGGCTACCTGTTACAGTTTGTGCATAGGTGTGTCTCCATCCCTCCTCAGCCATTTGCAGTCATGGGGCAGCTTCTGGAGTTTATGATTACTGTGGGTGTGGATGCTGCATCCACCTTAGGGTAAGTAAGCTGCATTACAATGTAAGAAAAGGGTTAGGTAGTTGCCTCAGCCTCTGCTACTCCCTTTGCTCTCTTGCTCTTTCTCAGCACCATTAAAGGGTGCTCTCTGCCATGTGCCACACAGCCGTGGAGCCAGTCGAGAATGAACTGAAACCACCAATAACTGTGAGTTGAATAAACTTTTCCTTCCTTTATTTTGAGTGGAGGGTATTTGTCCCAGGAGTAACAGAAAAGTACTGGTGACACTACCTAATAAGCTCAAAGCCAGCCTAGACTGCATACTGAGATCCTGTCTCAAAAAACAAGACAGTAATAGCAAAAAAGAATAAAAAGGATTGAGGATTTAACTCAGTGGTAGAAAGCATCTAGGTTATATCCACAGGATGACAAGGAAGTTAAAAGCAAACAGGATTATATATACAAAGTATGGCCCTACCTCGCTATATATATGTGTACAATAAAACTATACACATGGGTCCAGGGAAATGGCTCAGTGGCATAAGTGCCTGCCTGGCAAGTGTGAGGTCCTGAGTTTGATTCCTGGTACCAAGAAAACTTAACACACATGACGCATGGTTAATTCTAATATAGGTTTTCTGGAATCACCATAAATGTATAACACTACCCAAATTATTTATTCTTGAGGCAGTATACACCATTAAAAAAAAAAAGATGGATCAAATGACTTAATTCTCCTAAATCTTATTGTGGAAGTCAATCTTTAAAAAAAGAAAAAGGAATCAGCCAACTGTTTTGAAAATGTATTCCAATATATATGCATACATCTGCTGGGTAAACCTAAACCTTTTCAAAGGTACCAAGTTATAGACAGTTATATATTCTTGTACTACACTTTCCAACACTGCAGAGATCATCTCTAATGTCAAACCAAAGCCTTATTCTTCAGAGCTTCTATTCATCCCCTTCATCTTTTTTTTTTTTTTTTTTTTTTTGTATTTAGTACAAGCCCTATGGGATTTTACTATGTACATCAGATTCACAGTGATCCTCCTACTCACAGTCTCCTAAACACTGGATTACAGACGTGTGCCACCAAGCCCAGTCTCAATCACTACCCTCACCACACCCTAGGGGCGGGGCCAACACAGCATGCCAGGGATTGAACCCCAGCTGCTGCGCTCTGCCTAAGCAGGTGCTTTAGTCTGCTAAGCTATTTGGTTGGCTCTACTTTATCTTCATTTGATCACTAAACATTTATATACATGTAGTGAATTATATTACTGTATCTCGTAAAATTGTCAACTATAAAATATCTCCCCACAAATGTTACAAATAAGCAAATTTGTCCTTATTTTGTCATATAGCAAATGGAGAAAAAAATAAGGCAGTGCAATGGGCTCAGCAGAGACATGACTGGATTTTGTCAAGGTCATTTCATCTTTTGAATATAATCCAGTCTCCATCTACAGAGAGTTCATTTTCCTCTTCTATACTTCCTTCTTAGATTTCAGGATTATTTCAGAGTCCCCGAATTTCAAAGGAATGAATAAAGGTTGCTAAGATATTTCCCATAAATTAGATTGGACACTTATATTTAAAGAAAATCAACCTCCTATGAAATTAGTCATAAATTTTAAAGGACTAAATTATAACAAAACAGTAAAATGATACTGTGACCTTGTAATTAAGACTTGTGATTATTTTAAGGGCAGCCATTATCTTACCAGCGCTTTTCAGAACATCCAGAACACTTCCTTCTTTCAGGACTTTTGAAGGTTTTAAAACACATTCATAATCTTCATTTTGTTTCTTACAGTCTGTACTATTCACAGCAATGCTGTCTTGAGCTGTAATTTTTTAGTTATAAAAGACGTCATACATACTAAGAAGGACCACCAGGCTTAAATTAAATGTACTCAAAAGAAAATCTTCCAGGGGCCAACAAGATGGTTCAGCAGTCTAAAGTGCCTGCTTAAGAAAGCTTAGGCAACCACTAGAACCAAACTTTGATCCCCAGCACCACATGCTGTGCCAGCCCCACCCCTAGGGCAAGCTGAGCTAGCCATTATATAAAAATAAATAAATAAATAAAATCTTCAAAAAAAACAACTGATTTAGATCAATTTTTTAAAACTTACAAAAAATTGCTGTAGTTTACTGGACAGAAAGACTTAGTACAGGGTCCAGGGAGATAGCTCAGTGGAATAAGCACTTGCCTGGCAAGTGCAGGGTCCTGAGTTCAATCCACAGTACCACAAAAAAAAAAAAATAAATAAATAAATAAAATAAAATAAAAAAAAAGACTTAGTATAGAGCTAATTTGCCATTAAATTATTATAAACTGTAAGCCAATGAATTTACTGAAAGAAAATGATGAAACAATAAGGAAAATACATTACAGAAAAAAGAGGTAACAGAACACTGGCTCCCATCACAAAGTAATCAATGACATCCTCATTTTCAATCACATTTTTTAAAAGTGTTAAGAAGCAAAGGAAAAGTAATAGAACATAACTCTATTCCTACTATCTATAAATGCACAAAAAATCACCATCTTAAAAAAGTAACATTTTTAAATATAATGCAGTACAATGTTGGTTTGCCAAACAGTTATTCATTGTATTACCAGTACAAAAGCATTACTAAAAACCAATGGTTTTCCTCAAAAAAGTCATGAAATTGTTTTAAGGTCTATTCCTCTTAAACTGATTCAATAACAACAAATATAGAAGTACTATATTTTTAAAACAGCTTTAGAGTTTTCAAAGTAGATTGTCCTCCTTCCCCACAACTGTGACTGAACTGAAGACCTTGCATTTGCCTGGCAAGTACTTATTCTACTGAGCTATCTCAGCCCCACATTGTACCTTCTTGAAAGATTAGTATTTTATAGGACCTATATAATCTGTTTTTTTATCTTCCAGATAAACCAAAAAGAAACTTTCTCTAGCTTCAATGTCCTGGCTAACTTTTTAAATACATCTTCTATTTGTGCACATGCATATAATTCTATCTATTCAAGAGATTTATACAAGAAGTCATAAATTCAAGGTCAGCTTAGCAACATGGAAAAACGTTATTTAAAAAAGCGACCAGAGAAAGGGACGGGAATGAGACAGGGAAGGAAGGGAAGGCAAAAAGGAAAACCCCAAAACACTTCTGAAGGATACTATGGCCCCTGCACTGCAATGGACTGTTATATCACTAAAAAACATGAAATGCTTGCCATTACTGTGATACTAAAGATTTTTCTTCTCCAATTGCCTTGGCTGTTTTGTTCTGGCTTCCTGTTGAATGCAGTACTGTTTTCTATCCTTTTACATTCAGTGTATCAATTTCTTTTTGAATTAAATGTGTTTCTTGTATGCGTTATATATTCTTCGATGGTGCTGTTTGATTGTATTCTGTTAAGTCTGTCTCTTGATTGATTAACTGAGGCCACTGACATTGGTCTCAATTCTCTAGGCAGCAACAGTTGTTAGTTACTGCTGATTGTAATACATCAGTCAAAGGTAACACAACTATTATAAATAGCTATTCTTTTCACTATATGAAGACTGAGATTGACTAGAAGTCATAAAAATACCATGACGGTCCCAAAGAACCACTGGCTGGGCCAAACACATGGCAACTATTCATCCCAGCAAACTGAAGGGGTAGGCACCTGCAACAGCCTAAAAACCTTAAAAACCACTTAAACCTGAAAATACTTTAGAAAAGTATTCATTTCTTAAAGGTCCTAAAATCTAGCAATAAAAGCAACCAGCAATAAGCATTTATAAACATCACTCAAGGAATTAAACTAAGCACAAAAAAAAAAAGAGAGACAAGGGAGGGAGGCAGAGAGGGACAGGAAGACACAAAGAGGGACAGAGGAAGATGGAGAGAGAGACCAAGAAAAAGACAGACAAAGACACAGAGACAAAACAATTACCAAAGGAAAACTTAGGGCACTGAGAAGGAACAATCCAAAAACCATCTAGCCTCTCTGAAGCAGCAGCAACAACAAAACAATTGAACGCAGATCCAGAAAGTACTAAATCAGAAACAATTTCTCAGATAAATGCACAGAAGGTGTCCACAATGAAAAGCATGCTTAGTGATTCTAGAGCAGATACAGACAAAAAACTAGAGGAACCTAAGAAAATTATGGAAACCATGAAGGCTCAGCACAGGAAACAACTGGAATCCGTAAGGCAGTTGAGCAAATTCTCAGGAGAATAAAAATTCCACAGCAAGCATTCACAGCAGAGTAAGCCATTGTGAGGACAGGATCTCAACTATAAGAGACAGGCTTGCAGTCAGTGAGTATGAAAAGATTTCTTGGGGCTCCACAGAATGGCTCAATGGTCTAAAGCACCTGCTTAGGAAAGCTTAGGCAGCCCCAGGGACGGCAGTTCGATCCCAGGCACCACATGCTGCACCAGCCCTGCCCTCAGGGCAGGCTGAGCCGGCCATAAAAATAAATAAATAAACAAACAGAAGTTCTGAAACAAGAAAAACAATAAACAAAAAATTTTTTAAAATTTAAAAAAAAAAAGAATTTCTTAAAACTAGCAAGGCCCCATGAGAAACCAATACAGCAGCTGCAAGACAAGACAGAGGTAACTGAAGATCAAGTGGAATCAAGGAAAAAGCCGGAGGTAGCACAAACGATACTTCAAAAACTGTGCACTGATCTCGTGGCAGAAAACTTCCCTGGTACAGAAAAAGAATCTGACACACAGAAAGTGAGGCATGGATCAAGAAGCACAATCCAACAGCACACTGCATGCAAGAAACACACTTAATTGAAAAAGAAACTCATACCCTGAGAGTCAAAGGATGGAAAGCTACATGCGCTAGGAAGTCAGAAAAAGGTAGACAAAGAAATTGCAGGCAAAGAAAATTTCAAGCCCACAATAATTAAGCGAGAAAAAGGTCACTACAATGCAAGAGGAAGAGATAACAAGCATAGATATATGTGCAACAAATATCAATGCACCCAACCACATCAAACAAATATTAATGGACATGAAAGTCAAATAAGCAC
>PVJA010053619.1:0-11901 GCA_004027025.1 Myocastor coypus
ATATATATATATATATATATATATATATATATATATGTATATATCCTTGAGACCCTTGCTGTGTAGCACATTAAAAACACCTGATGCTATTTTAACATCCTAAAGCCCACAACTCACCCTATATTAATTAATTAGGAAAGTCTACCATGGACTCAGAGTTAGGCATTTAAGATTCTTGGTTGATCTTATTGGGCCGCGATGTTGGGAAATATGCAAACCATGTCTTCATCTAACTGCGAAAGCAGACAGTAATAGTGCTGTGATACAGACAGAAAATTGACTTCCTATTCCTTTTCAATAGATGGCCAATATGCGTCAGCTGGGAAATCCAGAAGAAGGCATATCTTATATTGTGGATTCAGAACAGAATTTAATTTGCAAGATGGAAAGCCTGAAATTATTAGCTTCTCGGATTCGTCGCTCTCGTGTAAGTAGTTAAAGTGGTTTTGAAAAGCAGTGTTCTGTTTCACCACTATGACTAGCTTCTGGCCAATAGGCCCAAGACAGTTGGTCACCCAATAATATGTGGTTATTTCTGTCCAAGAGAGTACTATGATTTATTTCTAGGAATGGGTTGAGGATAGGGGGTGAAGAGTCTGATGAAGAAACATGCAACTTAAGAAAAGATAGAAAAGTTTCTAGGAATCATGTTCTCTGGAGGACTGGACAGTACCCATTCTCTGATGCTGGTCTGGACGTCTCCTTGGTCAGAAACGTTTAAGCCTGTTGAGCACCACACTCACTCGGAGATCTTTCTAAAATAAACTGCTGCAAGGGCTGGGGAGATAGCTCAGTAGACTAAACGCTTGCCTGGTAAGCAAAGGCCTGAGTTCAACCCCTGGTTTTGTCATAAATAAATAAACAAATAAATAAATCAAATTAACTGCTAGGGGGCCAGTGAGATGGTTCAGTGGTCTAAAGTGCCTGCTTAGGAAAGCTTAGGCAACTGCAGGGATTGTGATTCGATCTCCAGCACCATGTTGTCCTAGCGCTACCCTCAGGGCCGGCATAATACAAAAAAAAAAAAAAAAAAAAAAAAAAAAAAAAGTGGCTGGGGCGATAGCTCAGAGGAATAAGCATTGGCCTGGCAAGTGCAGGGTCCTGAGTTGAATCCTTGGTACCACAAAAAATAAATAAATAAATAAATAAATAAATAAATAAATAAATAAAAAATAAAAGCGTGCTATAGAATGAACTGCTGGGTTCCACCCACAGAGGCAGTGATTTTCTTGATTGATTGGGAATTCCAAATTTGCCCTTTGGCACATCCCTATGTGATGGTGCTGCCAACTCGTGGCACAGTTTGAGACTGACTCTCCCAGAATATGACAGTAGGCATGAGTGGATACCTGCTCTGCTCTGCTGCTATGCAGCCTTCCTGGTTGTTGGTGAACACTGCAGCTCAAGGTCATAGCCACCTTTAGAACAGTCACTGACTTCTCAGGGAACTGAAATAAGGAAAATTCCCTGATAGGAAATGTTCTCAATTAGCCTCACCAAGGAGCTGTATATGAAGGAGATGTAAATACTGAGGTCTTATTTCAGACCACTTATAGCTAAATATATGAAAATAGTGTGTGGCAGCTCAGCATTAGCTCCATATGATTCAAGGAGAAAATTTCAATTCAGTAATAGCTTATTTCTTAAAGCAACCTGTACTTTTAATGTGTACCATACATCTACTGCAAGTGAAGGCTTATACTTCACCTAGGTATCTGAAATGTCCTTCATCAAAGCCCTTAAAGCCTCCCTTTTTAAAATGCAGATGCTAATTGAATAAGTCTACAATAGAATTCTCAATTTTGTATTTTTGGCATTCTCCATGTGCTCCTAGTGCACTCCATGGTAGAGCTCTGGTAGCCTGCCTCTCAGTACATACCTGTTCCTCAGTATGGGACCTGTCTTGCTTTCCTCTGGTAGCTTATAAATTTTGTGAAGGATTGCCTAACTAAGCAGAGACGGTACAGAAGACTTCTGGAAGCTCAAATTTCTGACATGAAGAAAATAGAAGAACATAAGCAACAGTGAATGAGCGAAAATCCTGCTGGGAGGCCGGGTGTCCAGTGAAGACCCTGAAACACAGGCAGCACAATGGGGCTTCCCATTGTAGTCTCTCAAAGTCAGCTGTTTAATAGTCTTAGTTATTTTTATTTGTCTGAGCACATACTTCTTTGTTTTTCATTTTCCTCTTATTGTTATTCATGGAAAAATGTGTTAATACATATTCAATTTGCATTAAAAGTATGCACAAAAGATATTACTGTAAGAGAGTGGTTATTTCCTCTGATGTGTGATTGATGAAAGCCCCATAAATGTCAGTGGGTATATTAGGCACAAATGAGTAAATAAAGACCTCCCTTGTTTCCAAAACTCAGATTATAATCAAGATTTGGCAAATTTGGGCCTCAGGTATGCTTCAGTGGCATGGCGCCTGCTTGGCAAACATGAAGTACTGAGTTCAATTCCCAGTTCAAAAAAAAAATCAGTAAATTCAACCAGTACAAATGAATACAATAGAAACTAACTGATGAAATGCTAAATCTTAATGTTATTCCTTCCTTTGCTTATACAAGCTTACAAGGTTTTATTTAAATTCAATGCAAAGCAAAGTTCGAAAATGAGGTTCTTGACATAGAAATGTGACCTTTTCATGAAGGCTGCGAAGTCAATGGGCAGCTCAGTTCAGGCTCCCCGATGCAGCCTTAGGTAGATAGAAGTAGAGAACAGAATTTTACATAGGGGCAATTGCAATAGTCCCTGCTACTTGGTGGTTGGACTTTTGCAGACTCACTGTTTTGTGGGTATTCAAAACCATGAATATAAATTATTTATTGTGGATTTCTTGTGTCGTGCAATTTTGTGGTAGTGTACAATACCATATAAGTATTTATATGCATAGTGTTTAGGGTTTTATGATTTTTGCCTAACATTTTTAAAATATATAAAATATATTTAAAATGTTAATTCTAATATATAAAAAATATTAAATTGAAGTAAAATACACTGTTTCTGGTATGTATTTCTTTAGCAGGTAAATACAAACTGTACTATACCATATATATGTTAGAATTACATAGGTTTATGTGTTTAGAAAATGATTAAGAACATTAGAAATGCTTTTAAAAGTGTTGAAAATATTTATAAGAGTGTGGGAAGGGTTTATAATCCTCTAACGCTGCTCCTGCAACCCAATTAATACATACTTACATACATTTTAGCTTAGATAAGATTTTTTGCAGGGTACCACCTGGGAGGAAGAGTGGGCTTCATCGTACCTGGCCCCAAAACTTACTAGTTAGTTCCACAGTCATAAGTGTGTTTTATGTCCTTATCGCCCCAGATTAATAGATTGCAAAATAAGGTTCATAGTACGTGAACTATAGAGTTAAGTGGCTTAATGTATGTAAGTTATCTAGATAAGTACCTGTTCATATTATGCATTTTGTTGATTTATATACTAGTGCCAATTCATAAACCTCATGAAAAAATATCCAAAAAGAAAATGTCCATTGAAATTGAGGCACAATATTACAGATTTTAACATCATTAGCTACAAAAGAGAATACAGTTTAACACAACGTGGGGGACATATTAATCATGTACAAGGACAAGTACAAGCTAACCATAGAACACCTACACATTTAAGTGAACACAGTAATTGAATAAACACCTCTACCTACTGTTAGACATTCTTATTCCAAAGGAATAAAGAAATGGTATTAAAATGTTAGATGTACTTCCAGCAAGCAGAGTGAATTTGAGCTCCAGGGAGGAGCAGATATTGAAACTAAGTTAGATTTGTGAAATTTTAGAGCACTGAGAATATATTTTCCTATGAAAGGCATCAGTTACAAAAAAATGTAAAGCTGTTCTAGGTAGAAGTCTTGTGTCTGAGGGACAGCCGGCTAAATTTTTTTTCCCAACTCGTAGGTTTCTTTTCACTCTGTTGGTAATTTTTTGACATGCTTAAAGATGAGATCTCAGCTACTTCCATCCTGGATATTTTTCCAGAACAACTAAAACATTATACCACAGCCATATATGTGTGGTCATGTTTATCAGAGCACAACTTATGATTGTTAAATCTTGGAAACAACCTAAATTTCCATCAACTAAAAAATGAACAAAAAAGATATGGTATTTTTACACAATGAAGTACTACTTGTCTATTAAAAAAAGATAAGCTCAGGCTTTTATATATAAATGGATGGGCAGAGCGTAAACTTTCTGAAATAAATCAGATTTATATGTATAAACAGCATATTGTCTCCTTAGTGTAAGAACCTGAAAGAGGCCAGCCAGATAGCTCCGCAGACTAAAGTATTTGCTTAGACAGATTCAGGGACCAGGGTTCTATGCTTGGCATGCTGTGCCAGCCCTGCCACCAGGGCATACTGAGAGGTGACTGAGACTGGGCATGGTGGTGTGCATCTGTAATCCTAGTGCATGGGAGGCTGAAAACAGAAGGATCACTATGCATCCAATCTGTTCAGTGAGACCCTATAGACCCTGTACTAAAATACATAAAACCCTCAAAGAATAAATAAAACGTGAAAGATACAGTAGATAATGTGAAAAGGAAAGAAACTGTTCAAAGGAAGGGAGCAACTAGGATGAGGAGAAGGGCAAAAGAAGAAAAAAAGAAAGAAAGAAAGAAGAAAGATAAATTTTTATGTATATATATATATATATATATATATATATATATATATGGGATAGCTTGGATAATTATATCACTAATTTCTGCTGGTCTATTGAAAGGAATAGTTAAGATTTATTTTTTCTTCTTTTGAATTTTTAAAATAACTTTTCTTGACAAAATTTGCATGCTTATATCTGGCAAGCCAAACAACTAATTGGAAGATAACAATATGCAATATAACTACTGTTATTGAATTTCTATCATTTTGATTTGTGAAACTCTGTATTTTTTCTACTGGATTTTTTTTACTATTTTTTTATTCTCCTTAAAATGATATAAAGCTGGCAGAATAATAACAGCCATCCTCTCAAACCTAGATATAAAAAAAAAAAAATAGAAAAAAACTCAATATATTGTGGGCAAAAACCAATAATAGAAAGAAAGGCAAAATATATTGAAACATGGCATAAAATGAATAAGAAAGTGTACAGGACTGGGGGTATAATTCAGTGGTACAATATGCTAAAGACACTGAGTTCAATCTCCAGTACCAAACAAACAAACCTTTACATAATACAACCTACAGAAGGCATTCACTATAAATAATACTGCCTTAGGAGCGGCACATAAGGGCAGGGCTTCTATGGTCAACACCATGAGATCTTCATGATATTAATTGGCACTTTGTTTTACTTGTTGCTTTGGCAGTTCTAGCTATCAGTCTATCCAGAGTAAGAGGCCAGGAGATGGTAAATCAAGTAATGACCTTCATTTCTCTATTCATACATCTCTCCAAATCATTCTTGCTGCACATCATTACCATGATGAGTATCTATCATATTAAGCAATAATTCAATAATGATCTTGGCTAAATTTTCAGTTACTTAAACTAGAATACATTGAATTTTATGCTTATTAGTGTAATTTTCACATTAAAATTGAGACTAAGACAAGAGTTTTATCCTCAGGTTTACTTAGTATTTCTCTAGAATTTTTCTAATAGGATTTCTGAACTTTAGCACTATTGACATTTTGAGTTAGGTGACATATTCTTGGAATGTGTATGGAGCAGTGGTGGGGGAGGCTATTTGGTGAATTATAAAATGATTAACAGCATCCCTGACAATAGCCTATTAATGAAGGTATCTCTCCTTGTCAAAGCAAAGGCACTGTTACTAAATGGCATTTGAAAGACAAAAACAGTGCCGCTTGAGCACCACAATTCTAGATCCTAAAATAGAAGACCTAATTTATCTGTTTGCAAATGAATGACATATGTAATGTAATTATAACCAGAATGTAGAAAGTATTGTAATTTATAAGAAAGCTCAATAACATTGCTGGAAACTGAACAAGCATCCACAAATCAATCCTTCCCATATAGCATCAGGAACAGAGAACATTTTTTTAAAAAGACCTCTTGCTTAAGGTACTTAAGGACCAGGGGAAAGGCGTCAATGGAGTGACATCCTTCAATGACCACCTCCCCACAAGCACACCAATTTGGACAGCCCCTGAAGCATCATTCTACCTAAGATATATATTAAGTGAATGTCCATAATGTCTACTTTCCATATGACAAAATAAAAAGAAGTATTAGAGAAGGCAGGCAGGGAAGAATTGCCTGTATTGGTTTTTCCTCTCCCCAAGAAGACACCATGTAGAAAGCTGCTGCTGCCTGAAGGACAGATAATGAATTAAATGTAAACCTTGGAGTTCAAACTTTATACCAGCCTTGTCACTTTAAAACCATGTGCTGGGTAGGTCAACCTTCATGATTTACTTTCCAGCCAATGCCCAAAGATCAAGCTGCTGAACTGCGTGAAGCCAAGCTTACTGGCTACATCCACCACCCCCACTTGCTGGAAGAGGGAGCAAGACTACAGCTGGTGGGAAGTAGAACACAAAAGCAAGGGCCAGGCTTGTTTTGGAACTCAGTGCCACACGTGTCATTGAGTCCCAGCAGACAGTACAAACAGAATGCCTTGTGTACAGAAATAGATCAGAGAAAGAGCCTCTAGACTGACCCTAGGATCTGGCAGAGTTGTGTATCAGACTCCAGTTTTGGCCTGCATCAGTTCTGAGAACTGTGCCTGGAGCATGCACCCTCCTTCTGTGAACATACAGGCTTTTGAAATCAGGAAAATCAGATATGACCAGCATAGCATCAGCCTAGGTGAGCAACAGACTATTGTGTGTACCAGAGAATGGAACCTCTTAACAAGAAGAGCTACTGAACAGCTAGGCCCTATGTGGTAGGCTGATAGCAAGGAATACTCAGAAGTGTAATCTAGCCTCATGTGCACTCTATGTAATCTAAGGCCACCTGCAGCAGCTTGGTCCACAGGGACTGGAAGATAGGAAGAATCCAGCACAAGCAGAAATGTGCTAAGATGGGGAAAGAGGGTGCTGGGTTGTAAGAGCACCATGAAAGCAGAGAGATAAGACTGTTTACCCTAGTCTGCAGTTTGCTCGGCCACAGCAAAAAGACAAAGACTGGCAGGCTAAGGGTGGACAATGGCAGAACTATGGCAGAGTCAAACCCGTACCTCCACTGTCCTTGGTCTCACACTGCCAAAGAAAGTTTACACAAAACAGATCTGCAAAAAATCCCATTAAAAACAATACAGAATTTCATTAACCAAAATTATAGGAATTCAACAATGATAGTTATATTGCATGTTTTTGTCTTCAAATTAGTTGTTCAAATGACCAGACATCATGAGCATGCAACATTGGCCAAAAGCAAAAAAAAAAAAAAAAAAAAAACCTAAAAAAGAGAGCGAAAAAGAAATTTTACACGTTAACTGCACCTTTCAATAGGTCAGCAGAAGTCAGCAGCGCAATTATCCAAGCTATCCTGTACATACACATAGAGACTGGGCATAGTGGCACATGGCTTTAATCCTAGTGCTTTGGAGGCTGAAAACAAAAGGATCTCAATGAGTCCAATCTATGTAGTGAAACTCTGTAGACCGTACACTAAATACATTTCAAAAATTTCTGTATATGTACATCAATATGTCTTTTACATTTCCTTCTTTCCCTCATCCCATTTGTTTCTTCCTTTTGAACAATTTCTTTCCTTTTCATAGTATCTATTGTACCTTTCAGATTTTATTTACACTTTCATGTTCTTACACTAGCGAGACAATACAGTATTTACACATGCAGGTGATTTGCAGATGTTTGTTTAGTATCCAGCAACATTACTAAGCTTTCTTGTAAGTTATAATAGTTTCTATATTCCAGTTATAATTGTGTTAACAATGTCAATCATTTTCAAATTGATAAATTTTTTCTATTTTTATTTAACTTTTCTGTTTTGCATTATTCTCAAGCAGTATGGTTATATCTTTCACATAATATTTAATGGCATTTACAGACAGTTTTTCCTATGTTGTAAAAAGGAGATACTATCATGTAGTAGGCTATTGCCAGGGATGCTATTAAATATTTTGTGATTCACCAAGCATCCCCTCCTACTACACACACACACACACACACACACACACACACACACACACACTACAATGCATCATCTGACTCAAACATCAATAGTACTGAACTTTAAAAACATGAAGTCTGGGCTGGGAAGATAGCTCCATGGCACAAGTGCCTGCCTGGCAGGTGGAGGGTCATGAGTTTGAACCCCGGTCCCACAAAAAAGAAAAAGAAAAAGAAACACAAACTCTTGCTTTATTCCTCATTTTAATGTGAATGGTTGTATTAATAAATAAAAATTCAATGTAAACTAGTTTAAGTATAAAAACTAGACATTTAATCCAGAACACTCTGTAAACTAGTACAGATATTTCTTGTCTATGGAACTACTTGAACAAATATTCAGTCTTATGACCTAATTGTGCTGTTTGAATTTATGGCTTGCCAGGTTTGTGACCATTTTCTATATAGTTTTGTATATCTTATTTTTAGATCCTCATTGTCTTTTTTTGTATAGTAAAAGCTTCATGTGTAGAGGTGTACAGCATTTATTTTTTGCTGCTTGTACTATACAGTATAGTACTGTAGTTTTATGTTGTATTATACATTTCATTACAGCATGCCATGATTTAGCTAAAAAGGCAAACTCATTACAAGAGTTTCCTTGACTATACTAGTTCTCTGTTCTAGATATTATAGTGTACATATTATGTAAGTTCCTCATTTACTGACCAATTCAATTAAGGGCCTAATCACAGAAAGTGAACTAGGTCATTAAACAAGAAGCAAATGTAATTATCCAATGGTGAAAGAAGCTTACGATGGCAATAATTCTCAGGAAGGATGGTTTACAGAGGAGGCCTGAATATAAATGAGTCCCTGATTCATTGTCACCTGGGCTTACACGCTTTCTCACTAGAACTACAAAAACAGAAAGTACAGTGAAATGCCAGTATCTGTTAGGTCTCCTTGGAGCTGCCTATAAAAGCCAGTGGCTATGTATGTTGCTCTTTAAACAACAATATTGTTTATGGTGAATGCCTTTGGAAGATTGTCTTGTATAAAGTTTTTTGTTTTGTTTCAAATGTAGTGCCTTGAGTGTACTGGGCCACAGAATTATAGCTCAAATCCTGTAAGTTATCTTTGTCATGGTATATAATATTTGAATAGGTTTCATTCTTTTGGGCTAATATTAGTGTTTTCTCTCATCGATTTATTTATTTTTCTTAAATGCATTTAGTACAGGGCCTATAGGGTCTCACTACACCAATTGGACTTGTAGTGATTCTCCTATTTTCAGCTTCCCAAGAGCTGGGCTTACAGGTGCATGCCATCAAGCCCAGTTTCATCACTATCTCAGCATGCACCCGGGGTGGGCTGAGTACCCTGGGGATGGAATCCCTCATCATTTTAGAGCTGCTTTTCCATTTTCTTTTTTTATGTCTAGGTTTGAGCTGAAAGATGTAATTACCCTATCAGTTTTACAGTTTTTGTGAGTAGTATCTTCCACAGGGGACTTTTACATTCTCAGTCCTCTAAATTTTCACAATGGCTCAAACTTTTTCTTTCCAGTTTCGCTTATCTCTAAAATCCAAATTTACTTTTCTTCCTGGAACTCTATTCCTTAACATTTTAAATACCATTTATTTATTAATTTGGCTATAAATTTCTGAGATGAGTTCTAGATTTCTTGTTTAATCTGCTGTATTCATTTAAACATTTAGTGTATTTATTTTTAAGCCTGTTTTGAACCTTTATAAGTCATTAATGATTAATAGGGTCATCCTTACAACAATTTATCTTGTTTCGAATAAGATTCTCCTGTCAGATACTAAATATTATGTCATTGTGTCTTAAATTCAATAACTTGTTCTTACTGGAAGTGCTTCATAGCTGTTCCTTCTCATGAAGATTATGAACTGGCACTATTACATAAATTATCAGAACAACCATTGTTAATTTCCTATTCTAGTTTTGAAATACTGTACCATTTTTATTGTATTATGTTGCTTTGTTATTGTCTTTATTTTTTCTCTGTAAAATAAATTAATTAACAGAACTTATAATATGAACAAGTGCTTCTCTAGTTAACTTACACTTAATTCTCTAGTTCACATACTCTGAACCTCATTTTACAAACTACTAAACAGGAGCAATAAAGACATAAAAACACACTTATGGCTGTGGAGCTACTAAGTTTTGGGACCAGATATAATTCTGTGGAGCCTTCTTTTCTTCCCAAGTGGCAGCCTGAAAAATCTGAGCTAAGCTTACAAACTCCGTGTTTGCTGTATGAATAATTTACTTAAGTATATACTAAGTGGGTCTCAGCGGAAGTGCTGGGGGAAACCATGTACTGAGCTTCAGGGCATTACTTGACTCTGTGTAAATTTTTCTTGTCTCTTTACATCTACCTAAAGCTACAAAAGTGAACCTGGGTTGTAGCTGCCCAACGACCTTGCAGCCTTCATGAGAAGGTCACCTTTCTATGTGAAGAACCCTTGTTTTCTAACTTTGCTTTGCATTTAATTTTAATAAAACCCCACTGTAATGTAAGTTTATCTAAACAAATGAGGGAATGACATTGGCATGTAGTGTTTCACCACTTAGTTTCTATTGTATTCCTTTGTACTGGTTGAATTTATCAAATCTTTGCTGTCATCAGAGTTCTGGAGACAGAGGAGGGAAGTATCTGCTTATTCATTTCTGTCTAATGCAGTCACCGAGCCTCAGGGGATTTCATCAGTCTCACATGGGTGGAAATAACCATTCCCTTACAGCAATATTTCAGCACACATTATGATGTGACACATATTTATTTCTAAGTATAACAATAAAAATTAGGAAAACAGGAAAAGAAATAGTCTTCAGGCAAAGAAATCATCAAGAGCACTAATTAGCCAACTTTGAGGGAAGCTGCAATGGGCTGGCTCACTGTGCTGCCTGTGACTCAGACCCTGTCTTCAACAGACACAAAAGTTCAGGAGAAGTTTCAAAGAGCTTTTGCTTCCGCTTATGTTCTTCTAATCTCTTCTGGGCCAAAATTTGGCATTCCAGAAATCCTCTGCATTTTTTCTGTTTAACTAAGGGCTCTTCTATAAATGGCACAAGCTAGAGGGGGAAAGCCAGTAAGGGTCCATAGTAAGTAACAAATGCTCAGTAAGAAGCAAACTGTCCAACCCATTGCTTGGGTTAGCAGTACCTGGACCATGAGAGGAACACAACAATCTGAGAACATTCTCTCTGAGACCTAATAAATCAGTACCTCCAGGTTAAATATGACAAGATGATTTATATGCATATTAAGGTTGCAGGAGCTCTGATTGATAGGTTTTCTGCGGTGTCGCAGCCGGGAAACAGGCAGAAGGAAAAGAGAAAAGGGCTTTATTCTCCTGGAGGACATGGAGAGAATTCGGGAAAGATACGGAATTCTCTGAATTGGAACAAAGGGAGGCTGAGGCTTTTATGACCTTTCACCAGGGGTGGGATTTGAGGAGGATGTTTAGATCCACCTGAGGAGCTGATTGGGGCCTTCCCAGAGGTGGCGGGACAAGTGGAAGGAAATTGGACCCTGGGCTGAGTTGGAGAAGAAGGGGGAGGTGGTCTTTGGGAAGAGAAGCTGTTGTTTTAAGGGCTTCAGCCATATTAGATGACCACTATAACGATTCAGCAATTCATACTAGGGCCAGAACCTATCACTGATCAAAGATATTCAAGACATGCAGGTGAGGTATACCCTTGCCAGGCATGTTAGGGTATCATTAAACACAATAATTACTCTAAGAAATAAGTTATTACTGAAATTTTTTTAATCT
>PVJA010053620.1:0-11907 GCA_004027025.1 Myocastor coypus
CCCTGTCTCAATAAGACAAAAAAAAAGGCACCAGAAGCATTATCTGATTTTTCTTCCTCTAGTTTCCCTGGAGATCACACAACACTACAACTCCAGATCTGAAGGAGAATGGGGAGATAGCTCAGTGGCTTAAGTGCCTGCCTGGCAAGCACAAGGTCCTTGGTTCAATCCCTAGTACCACAAAACACACACACACACACACACACACACACACACACACACACACACACTATCTCCAGATCTTTATTTTATTTTATCATTATTGTAAAAGATCTTTTAGGGCTAGCCAGATAGCTCAGCAGACTGAAACTCCTGCTTTGGCAGAGTGCAGCAGCCAGGTTCGATCCCCCCACCTCCCGCATGCCGTGCTGGCCCTGCTGGCGAGGAGCACTGAGACTGCGGTTGAGACTGGGTGTGGTGATGTGCGCCTGTAACCCCAGTGTTTGGGAGGCTGAAAACAGGAGAATCATTATGAATTCCATCTACATAGTGAGAACCTGTCCTAAAATACATAAAAAAATTTTTTTTTAAAATGACAAAATATCTTTTATTAATTTATTTGGTACAAGGTCTTGCTACGTAGCTCAAACTCACAGTGATCCTCCTGTCTCAGCCTCCACAGTGCTGGATTACAGGTGTGTGCCACCATGCCCAGACTCAGTGGCCAGCATGGTTCAGTGCACCTGGCACAGAATTCAGTAGCAGAGACTGAACCTGTGTACTTACCCTGGCCAGGCAGGTACTTAGATCACTGTGCTATCTCCTCAGCATCCCTTATTTTAGTTTTTGAGTCAAGGTCTCAGTTGCTAGGATGTCCAGGTTGGGTTTGAATTGTGATCCTTTTGGCACGGTTTTCCAGAGTACTTTGATTACAGACCTGTGCCACCATTCCTGGCTGCATTATTTTGTGTTTTTTTTTTTTTTTTTTTTATGTATTTGGTATAGGGTCTACAGGTTCTCACTATGTAGATCAGACTCAGAGTCATTCTCCTGTTTTCAGCCTCCCAAGCACTGGGATTACAGGTGCACATCAGCATACTCAGTCTCAGTTACTGTCTCAGTGTGCCTCCAGGGGATGGGGCCAACATGCAGGGATTGAACCTCAGTTCCTGTGTCTGCCTAAGCAGGTGCTTTAGTCCAATGAGCTATCTGGCAGGCCCATTATTTTGTGTTTAAGGATCAGATAGAACTGAGTTGTGAAAGCATTTGTATATGACATCTTTTTGTCAATAGTAGCTCTTCACTTTTTTGATGTTTTCTACATTCATTAGTCCATCAGATTTTCTTTTCTCCTCTTCCTCCCCCTCCTCGTTCCCCTCTCCCTCCTTGTCCCTGTCCCCTTCCTTGTCCCCCACCTCATTCTCCTCGTCCCCCACCTCCTCCTCCTCCTCCACCTCCTTCTTCTTTTTTGTGTTTTTGAGACAGTCTTGCTATGCAGTTCAGGCTGGCCTTGAGCTCGCTTTGTAGCCCAGGCTGGTCTCGAACTCACACCGATTCTCCTGCCTCAGCCTCCCGAGTGCTGGGATTGCTGGCATGCACCATCATGCCTGGCCAGATTTTCTTCTTTACTTCTGCTTTTTTTGCATTTTTTAAAAAGGATATTTTTTTTCTTTTTTGGTACCAGAAATTTAATTCAGGGCCTCGTGCTTATTAGGCAGGCCCTGTTTTGCATTTTCTACTTCTTTTATTTTTTATTTTTTTTATTATTATTTTTTTTGTCTTTTTGAGACAGGGTCTCACTATGCAGTTCAGGCTGGCCTGAGCTACTTTTGTAGCCCAAGCTGATCTTGAACTCACACCGATCCTCGTGCCTCAGCCTCCCGAGAGCTGGGATTACAGGCGTGCGCCACCACGTCCGGCCCTCTACTTCCTTTAGAAGCTGTCCAATGTTTTTAAGTCAGGACTCACATACATTAGTGTACATATACCTCACCTTGAGGATGTTGTGTAAGTGCTCACTCTCATTCAGTGGTGGTGTTAGCTTTCCATCACTATAACAAATATGTGAGGTAATTGAATTAAAAAGAGAAAAGGTTTATCTTGGCTCACAATTTTGGAGGTGAAGTCCATGATGGGTTGGGCCTGTTTCTTTTAGGCTGGCAATGAGGCAGTACATCAAGCCAGGTGCATGTAGCAGAGCAAACCTTCTCACCTCCCGGCCAGGGAGCAGAAGGAGAGGAAGAGGCAGAGGTTCCACATCTCCGATGACGTGAAGACCTTCCACTAGGCTACAGCTCTGGAAGACCCTACCAGCAGCTCCACACAGAATGTGGAGTTTAATGCACACTCCTTTGGGTAGCACTTTTCCATACCAGCAGGTCTGCAGTGGGGCCTGCTATTTTGCATTCTTTTGCAAGCTCCCTGGTGCTGGTTGAACATCTGAGTCACACAGAGCAGGCTTTGTACCTCCCAGTGTCAGGCCATACCCAATTTTTTTTCACTTCCCCCACCCCTCCACCCCAATTAAATTAAATTAGAATCTCTCAGAATGGGTCTTAGGCATCAGTAATTTTTTTAAGCTCCACAGGTGACCACACAGTGTAGCCGAGGTTGAGAACCAGCATTGCAGTTTATTGTCACAGAGAGGCATGAGTGATATTCTCTCATTGTGTATTATTTTCTTGCACTTTCAGTTATACTTTCTTTCTCGTCTTAAACATTGCATATTTCAGTTTTTATATTTCTTTAAGCAGGCTTTCAGGAGTTTGGATATTTTGTAGGTATCAAATAAATCGCTCTTAGTTCTGTTATTTCCATGTTTTGGATTTTTGCTTCATTAATTTCCTTTTGCATTGCTACCAATTTTCTTTTTCTGTTTTCTGGTATATTTTGTTTTATAATTAAATTGTGTTATGCTTCATAATCCCTTTACTTTTCTTTATTATATTTATGCTTCCTTATTTTTATTTCTTTTTCAAGGAAACCCTTAAAAGTTGCGCATTTCCTTTAGCTTATGACTTCAGCTGTATCATGTCGCATATACACATTACTTTTTAAAAATTTTCTAGATAGTTTTGCATAGCGACTTTGATTTCCTCTCTATAATAGTGTTTAAATTCCAAGTAGTAATAATTTTTATCAGTGGTTTTAGTGTTGATTTCTAGTTTTTTGATTTGGGTTCAAAATACAGTTTATATGATTGCTACATTTTTTTTTTTTTGATGGGGAAAATTTATTAGGCTTAAGAATCAAAGATTACTTTGCATAGTTATAATGACATGCAGAGTTTGATTGGTAGAAATAAAATCTATGTAGGTTCTCAGAGTAATAATATCTTTGGTTGCTATAGGTTTTGAAAGTTTTTAAATTCTTTTAAAGTCATGAAATACAACACACATGAATGTATATTTTCTCACTGATAAGTCTAAGCTTGTAGATAATGTTAAACTTATATGTATTACTCAAATTCTCTATATCTTGTTATTTTCTATGACATGATTTTATTTTCTTCAGCACTGGGAATTGAACCCAGGGTCTTTGCACTGAGCTACATTCCTAGGCCTTTAAAAATTAAAAACAAATAAACAAAAAAATCAAGGCATTCTCACTAAGTTACCAGACCTGGCTCAAACTTGCACTTCTCTTTTCTCAGCCTCCAAAAATGCTGAGATTACAGAGATACACCACAACGACCAGCTTCTACTTAATTTTTAATTTTGGAAAAAAATTAAAATGTCTTTTGTAATAACAGTCAGACTTTTTGCTTCCAGTTTTACATCTAAGTCCATTTTCTGGTGGTGTAAGAAAATTTCCTACCACAGCCTGGGAAATTAGTGAACAACAGAAGTTTATTTGGTTCATGGGGAAGTACAAGACTGAGGGGCCATATCTAGTGCCATCTTGCTGTCACGATACAGTGTAGGTATATATATGAAAGAGAATGAGAATGCATATAAACCAACACTGAAGTATCACAATAGCTCACTCCTGCGATGAAAGCTTTAATCCATTCATAAGCGCAGGGCCTATATGACGACCAACACTCCTATTGAAGGCCCCACCTTTGACCACTGTTGCAAAGGCAATTCAGTTTAGCACGACTTGGAGGGGCCTCTCAGATCACAGCACCTCCTCCTCCCTTTGAGAGTACTGGAAGCTCTGCAAAGTTCCTGTTTATGAGTCATCGCCTTCTGCTAAGCTTTTCAGATTTTCAGCTGCTTCTTTAAAGGCAGAAAAATGCCTTGAAGGGAAAAGCAGCACTGGATTCTGGCCTCCTATTTGTGCCTTTCCTACCTCTCTTAACTTGGCTCTGAGCTCCTCACTGCACTGGTAGCAGCCTGATATTTTCAAATGGGTTTTAAGCAATAGCTAGTTTTTCTGGTTGTATTCAGTGAGAGTTGTCCCGCAAGAAGTAAATCCAGTCTTGGCACACATAAAAGAAGTCTACCTTTCATGTTTGTTTATTTTACTTCACAAGTTTAAAAGAGTTTAAAACTTGCATTCTATTGTATGATCAAAATATTCACAACTCTGAGGGCTTTGTTCTAGATTTATATGGACACAGTGCTCATCACCAGTGGTTTTACCCTCTACACTGCCATTTTTGAGCTCTTTATTTTCATTCAGCATTTGGTTGCTTGGATTTTAGTCACGAACATTCTTCACTGGGATCCTCCTTCTCCTGTTCCAAATGGCTTGATTTCTTGCCAAGTCCGTTTGAGCAGCTGCTACCCTTGAATGATTTCCTATTTTTCTGGTTCCATTTACTGCTTCTTTCATGTTGTAGCTTTTCTTTCTAGGCTTACAGGGTTGTATCACATGCTGGAACATATCTTTTAAATTCCTGAAAAGGGTTTGGGGAGGCAAACTTTTAAGTCCTTGCGTGTCTGAATATGTCTTTATGCTGTTCGTACTCTTTTGGGGTCCAACTCTATTATTATGTTGCTTAGTACTTAGAATCACTGATGAGAATTTGAAGAATTATTTTCTTCCACTTCTTTTGAAGTACTGTCCTTTTCCTCTTTTTAAAACTTTAAGGTTTTTCTGCCATTCTCAGGTTTCTAGATATATATTTTAAAATTGATCACCTTCTTTGGAATTAGCTGACGTTTTAAATATAAAAATTGCTATCTTTTCTGGAGAATGTTCATCTCATTTAAGAACTTTTCATCTCTTTTTTTAAAAAATGAATTTAATACAGGATCTACAGGGTCTCACTATGTAGATCAGACTCAGAGTGATCCTCCTGTTTTTAACCTCCCAAGCCCTGGGATTACAGGCGCCAGCCACCACGCCCAGTCTCAATTGCTGTCTCAGTGTGCTCTAGGGGTGGGGCTGGCCCAGCACGCGTGGATGGAATCCTGGCCACTGCGCTCTGCCTAAGCAAGTGCTTTGGTCAGCTGAGCCATTTGGCCCGCCCACATTTTCTTCTCCTTATGTTCTTTAGCTCCGTAGAACTTCCATTAGAACAATGTGGAGGAGCCCGGCGTGGTGGAGGACGCCTGTAATCCCAGCACTCGGGAGGCTGAGGCAGGAGGATCGATGACAGTTCGAGACCGGTCTGGGCTACAAAACTGAGCTCAAGGCCAGCCTGAACTATACAGCGAGACCCTGTCTGAAAAGCAAAAAAAAAAAAAAGAACAACGTGGAGGCCTGGTGAGATGTCTCAGCAGTCTAAAGCGCCTGCTTAGGAAAGCTTAGGTGGCTGCAGAGACTGTGGTTCAATCCCCTGCACCACATGCTGTGCCAGCCCCACCCCCAGGGCATGCTGAGCCGGCCAAATAAGTAAATAAAAAATTTTTTAAAAAAAGAACAATGTATGGGCCCGGCAGGATGGTTCAGTGGTCTAAAGCGCCTGCTTGGGAAAGCTTGGATGGCTTCAGGGACCCCGGTTCGATCCCCGGCACCACATGCTGTGCCAGCCCTGCCCTCGGGGTGGGCTGAGCCGGCCATAAAAATGAGTGAATAAACAAATAAAGGTTCTGAAACAAGAAAAAAATAAATAAAATAAAAAATTCTTAAAAAAAAAAAAGAACAATGTGGATACTTCTGGATTTGTCCTTGTTCTCTTAATTTTTCACTCACAGTTTAATCTTTCATTTCCTTTCTGCATGATATTTTAAGAAAATCACTCTGCAAAACTTGTTCCCCAGCTAAAGCTTTTTTTTGATGCATACATAAATATATTTGAACTTTCTTTTAACTATAAGCAAATTCAAACAGAATGTTACAAAACAGAATACTATACACTGTTGTCTGTATAGATCATAGAAAACATAAAAATCAGGGTGACTGATAATTGGGTGCTGGTGATGAAAACTACACAATCAAAATTTGCTTAACATTTAACTGGAGGACACTATGGCCATCCTATTATTAACAGTCTTGTCAATACTTGGGCCCAGGGCCCGGCAGGATGGCTCAGTGGTCTAAAGCGCCTGCTTACGAAAGCTTAGGCGGCTTCAGCGACCACGGTTCGATCCCTGGCACCACATGCTGCGCCAACCCTGCCCTCAGGGCAGGCTGAGCTGGCCATAAAAATAAATAAACAAGCAAACAAAAGTTCTGAAACAAGAAAAAAATAAAATAAAAATAAAAATAAATGTTTAAAAAAAATACTTGGGCCCAAAAGTCAGTATTTTCTCCTTCTTCCTCTGCTTGTTTTGGTCCGTGTCTGGCTACCTGTCTGGACTGAACGTTGCTTTTTGAAGTCTATTAAGCAATCTGTAGATTCTGAAATGGAAACAAAAGACTTGATGGGAGATTCACTTAAGTTGAGATGTATGAGGGAACTTTGCATGTCTCTGCTGCAGCCTGCCTCTTCTTCTAAGGGCAACCTGAAGGTTCCTACTTCTGAAGACTTGGTTTTTATCTCTGCATCAATAGTCTTGTGTTCAGACTGTTCCAAGAGACTGAGGAGTTGGCCTTCATTGTGGCCTTTTTCCTTTGGCTTCTTTACTGGCTTCCCTTTCACAGTTGGACATGCTTTGGCATTCCCTTCGGGCCTATTTCCTCGGTCACCCTTTACAAGCTGAAGACAGGAGTCAACATGACACTGATATTCTCCAAATGGGACCAGGGATTTACAAAGATAACAGTTCTCAAGCTTGTCAATGTCTAGGGAAGTCTGTGCAGCTATCCTTCTGTCACTCTTGCTTTTGGCCTCTCTTTGTCTCCGAGTCAACACTGTATCTTGTTCCATTGGACCATTGCAGTACATGGCATGTTGCTCAATCTTTGTGGATGGGAAGCCTTGGTCACATAATGGGCATGATACCTGGTTACTAGATGAAAAGGTGTAAGTAGGTGTTTCCTTCTTGACACCTTCCTTGTTACCAACCTCCTTATCTCCCATTATTTTTACTTCATCCACAGTTTCCTGGCCACCTGAAGAGTCTTCTCTTTTAAGGTCAAAAGTTTCAGGGGAACTTAGCTGTGTCTCAGGACAAACGGTGATTTCTTCTGCAGAACTCTCTGGCATACAGAGTAAGCTTCTCTTACTGGTCAAAGTGGCAATGCTTTGCGAACCAGGCATAGAGTTGCCTTCTTCAGAAGTTTCTTCAACAAATACTCCTTGGGAAGAATTTAGGCTTTCAGCGATGGCTTTCCTCAAGAGCTCCTCTTCTTTCTCTTCCTGGCTGTTCAACTCTTGAGCTTCTTGCTCACTCATTTTGAGAGCCAAGGCAAACTGTTCTTCTTCTGTCATCTGTGCAAGTTTTCTTTTAGCTAAACATTTTGCTCTACTTGACTGCTTTGTCTTCATTTTCTGTAATCCAGTTTCATCCCTTGATTCCTCTCCATCACTATCAGATATCACAATGCATGCATCTTCAGTTCTACACTTTCTCTTCACACTGACAGAACTGGTGGTTTCATCATCCTTCTCCAGGTTCTGAAATTCAGAAGTTTCTTTAACTTTTTTCTTTCTTCGTGGCATCCTTTTGTCTTGGTATCAGAAGATGGCTCTGGAGTGAAAAGCCTGCCGCGGCCCCGCCGAAGGCGAGAAAGCGTTAAGGAGAGGGCGCACGCGAGGTGTCAGGTACAACTTCAGATGTTCTCGAGTTTGCCATCTTACATGATACCATGTGCATGTGATTTTTCTCTCTGCTTGGTACACTTCTTACCTCAGATTCTTGCCAGCTTTGCCACCCTGACTTTATTTATTTATTTACTTATTTTTTTTTTGCCTTTTTGAGACAGGGTTTCACTATGCAGTTCAGGCTGGCCTTGAGCTCAGTTTTGTAGCCCAGGCTGGTCTCGAACTTGCACGGATCCTCCTGCCTCAGCCTCCCGAGTGCTGGGATTACAGGCGTGAGCCACCACGCCCGGCTGCCACCCTGACTTTAAACGTCACAGTGCTCCTCTAGTGGTCTATTTAGGCTTTGTGTCAGATCTGTCATGGCTTGGGTCAGGGGACTCCTGTGTTCTTTAATACTATTATTCTCATAGTCTGATATATGTAGTGAAAATGTCTTCTGATTCAGGAATTTTTTTTGGTCTTTTTGAGGCCGGGTCCCACGATACAGTTCAGGCTGGCCTTGAACTCGCTTTGCAGCTCAGATTGGCCTTGAATTCACAGCAAACCTGCTGTTCAGCCTCACTTCTGGTTCAAATTTAACACAAAAGTTGACCTGAGAGCTAGCTATATATCCCACCTTGAAAGCCAAAGATAGTTCAAATCACCCCAAATGTAATCTAGGCCCTGTGCCTGTCGCCTTGTTAGTAGAGGGATGATCAATAGATAGCTCGTGGATGATCTTATTTTTGTCTTCTTCTTGGGAAAAAGCAAAGTGTGGTGAGGGACTGGAGAGGTAGATGGTATAGCTCACCTCAGCCAAGTGAACACATAAAGACAGTTCTTTTCTCCCTTGGTGCTAGAGCTTGAACCCAGGACTTTGTGCACACTAGGTAAGTGCTCCCCCAGTAAGCTACACCTCAGCTCACAAAGCTGCATGGTTGGTTTTTTTGTGTTAAACATGCTCTCAGACTGGAAAGACAGCCCACAAAATGAGAGGAAAAACTTGCAAATCATGTATTGGATGAGGATTTGCTATACAGAATATATAAGATTCCCGCAACTCATCACAAGCAAATAACAGATTCTCGACAAGAGCCAAAGAGTAAATGCTTTTATGTTCCTTCTCCCCAGCACTGCTTCTCCAGTACATCTTTTTTCTTTTTTGTATCTTTCAGAGAAGGGTCAACAGGGTGTTCAGGGTCTCACTACTAGATCAGACTCATAGTGATCTGCTTGTTTACAGCCTCCCAAGAGCTGGGATTACAGGTGTTCGCCACCATGCCCAGGCTCAATTGCTGTCTCAGTGTGTCCTAGGGGAGGGGTGCCATGATCTCCAGCACGTCTTAAATTTTTTTTCCATCTCAAACGGAATTATTAGAACACATCAACCATAAGTTAAAATCATAAATTGAACTTGAGGTAATAAATGAAGATGCTAGTGCATGACAAATACAAAATTTTAACAAACAATCAAGTACAATGTTATTTAAAAATTAAACAATTGAAATAAAGTACATACGACATATAATAAGTAGTAGGGCTCTAGGCTGAGACTATTGGGGTGAAATTCAGTTTAGTGTATATCAAAAAAGTGTAGGGGTATGCTATGGCTGTGTCATGCTGCCCTCAAAGTCTCATGGGGTCATGGGTGGGGCTTTCCCGAGCCAGGACCTAAGATTTGTGCTGTGCAGGTAAAGGAGGTGATGCTGGGGTCTGCTCACAGCGTGATACGTCTTACATTTTAAAATTTACAGCTGGGGCAAAATAGTACTCTGGGAGACTAAGAAAGGAAGGTCACAAGTTTGAGCCCAGCCTGGACAGCTTAGTGGCACAGTGAGACCCTACCTCAAAATAAAACAACAGAAAGGGCTGCAGAGGCACCTCAGTGTTTAAGTCTGGGATTCAGCATGGTGCCACCTCTTGGGACCAGATCCTACCTCCTCAAAGCAAGGTGGCTACAGCACTTCCATGGCCCAATCCTCTTCCAAAAGACCCACCTACGAGCATGGCAGGTCACTGGGGGACATTTTCCATCTAAACCGTAATAGTAACTGAAGAGCAGAAATGGCTCAAATGTCAGTAGAGAGGGCTAGGTGTGACCATAATCATACCCATAATCCCAGCACTTGGGAAACTGAGACAGGAGGATCACTGGCAATTTGAGGCCAGTTGTAGGCTACACAGTGAGCTCAAGGCAAGCCTGCAGTACACAGCGAGACCCTCTCTAAAGCCAAAACCAAACCTAAACAAATATTCCATGGACAGCTAAATGGATAAACAAAATGTGGATTATCCAACATAGTGGAATACCTGCATTCTTTTTTCTTTTAAAATTTATTTATTTATTTATTTTGCCGGGCATGGTGGTGCACGCCTGTAATCCCAGCACTCGGGAGGCTGAGGCAGGAGGATCGCTGTGAGTTCCAGATCAGCCTGGGCTACAAAAGTGAGCTCAAGGCCAGCCTGAACTGCATAGTGAGACCTTGTCTCAAAAAGACAAAAAAAAATTATTTTTTTGAGACAGGATCTGATCTGCCTCAGCCTCCCGAGTACTGGGATTACAAGCGTGCGCCACCACACCCGGCAGTTGAGATTTTTGAATTCACTATTTAGTCCAGGCTGGCCTGGGACTTGAGCATATCTTCCTGCTCGTTCTCTTGAGTGCTGGAGTTATTGGTGTGCACCACCAGGCCTAGTCCAGAAGGCATGTATTTTTAAATCAAAAGGAATGACATTTTGATACATTGTACAACATGAGTTTACCTTTAAAAATGGTTATGCTATACGAAACAAAGCAAATGTAAAAGGACAAATGGCATATTATTCTAACTGCATGAAATTTCTAGAACAGGTAAATTCAGAGATAGGAAGTACATTAGAGGTCATCAGGCATTGGGAGAGAAAAAAAATTGGGAAATTATTACTTAAACTACAAGCCAAACATGGTAGTCTATGTCTGTCATCCCAGCACTGAGCCTCCCTCAGGCAGGAGGATCATGAATTCAAGGCTAATCTGGGCTATATAAAATGTTCAAGGCCCATATGTACTGCATAATGAAACCCTGCCTCAGAAAGAAAAAAGACAGACTGGGGATATAGCTCAGTGGCACAAGGTCCTGCCTGACAATCGCAAGGTCCTGAATTTGATTCCTGACACACACACACACACACACACACACACACACACACACACAAACATTTGCAGAAAAAGAAAAAAGAAGGGTTATCAGTTTTTTAGTGAGGATTGAACTCGGGACCTTGCCTTTGCCAGGCAGGCACTTAGGCTGCTAAGCTGTATCCCAAGCCCCACAGGCCTTCAGTTTTAAATGACTGCCTTCCCCATAATACGGAGATCCCAGCTTATGTGAGAAACTTTGCATATTGTTATGATACAATGTTTGCTCTGGTACATGTCCAAATCTCCAACGTGATTCACAAAAGAAAAGGGCAGTGATCACTCAGCATGATAGCAGAATGGTACTCTTTTTCTTGGAAATTTCATTGACACTATGATACATATGGAACTTCCCTGTGGACGCAAATGCTGGACTGGCTCCTTTCATCCCTGTATTCCCAGGGTTCGCTGTGTCGGAAGCTCTGCTCTTAAGGGTCTAGGTACCAGCTCGTAGTCACAGCTGTTGTCTACTGAATTCACTAATATTCCCTCTAGAAGTGCCAGGAACTCTCTTCCTAATATTTCCTCCATTCTCGGGGTTTCTCCCTACAACCAGCTCCATGTTAGCACAGCATAAACAGAGTGCACGCTTAGTATGGGGCAGCTGGTTTCTACACTCGATCTCATTGGCATGTGTGTCCCCTCAAGTGTGGACCGTATTAGTGACTTGCTTCTTTTTTTTTTTTTTTTCCAATTCTTTTATTGTTTAAATTTAACAATGGTTATATTACATATTTTCATCATCGGATCAGTTTAGATTAATACATATAGGTAT
>PVJA010053621.1:0-11902 GCA_004027025.1 Myocastor coypus
GTGGACCGGAACGGTTGCCAAACGGGCTATTTGATGGGTTCAGTGCTGGAGCATGGGCTGGAGGGGTTCAAAAAAAAAAAGGGGGGGGGCGGGGAAAGGGAAGGCAGGCCAAGGATCCTGACCCAGCCTGCGGTGGGGTTTGGGCTGGGCTGGGACAGGAAGTTAGTCGTGGGAACGCAGAGACGGGGCAGAGGGGCGCAGGGCCTTACCCGCAGCGGGTGCGCAGGCTCAGCTCCCAGCGGTGGGGTTTGGGCTGGGCTCTGCCTCTCTTTTCTGTAAATTCTATTTCTTTTCTCTTCTGTGTAACCTTTTCTACTATTATTTAAGCAAACACACATTTAAATATTTGTGCTTTTTGCTGATTGTTCCTAATTATAATTAGTCTTGGACTGTTTTTCCAGTATCATGTAGGAGCTGTTGACTCTTTTTTAAATGTTGAATTATTGTTTTAAAATGTCTATCATTAATTAGTCACACATAACAGTGCTATCTTCTAGTTCTTTCTTCATACTGGTTGACTTCTCTGCCCAAATTTACAATTAAATTTTTAATCTCCTAATTTTTATTTGTAATATTTTATGGATTCTGACTATTTTTATGTTTGGCATTCGTGTTTTGCATCACTTTATTTACCTTGATAGCTATCTATTAATGTCTTTTGTAGACATGTTTGCCATCTTGTTTATGTGGCTCATTGACTATGTACTTAGGGTTTTTGTAATCTTGCTAAATGCCTTAATAATCTTATTATCCTCTAATATTTTAAATAAATCAAGCCCTCCGATTTTTCTTTTCTCTCCTTTAATACCCTGTGAAACATCTTTAGGGGAGTTTGCAATTTTGGGAGGCATTTTATTACTTTGTATTCCCCTGCTTCTGTCTTTTACTTGTTTGTTCAATGTATTGAAACTCAGGGGTTGGTTATAGAGGCAAGCTTTGTCACGCTTATGGAAACCTCTTTAGTTAACATCTACTATTCAGTGGTTGTCTCTTGCTATGACTATTGATGCTTGCCTCTGTCGCAGGAAACAATCACCTCCAATTATCTTGAAGAAAGATTGCAACATATTTAGTCTAGTACCAGTTCTTCTAATTGGCCATAGTATTGTTAATAAATGATGTCCTCTAGGCAATCCAGATATTGGCATCACAACAATAGCATCAACTATATCACCTATCTATAGTAATAAAATCAGCAACAGTAATAGCATTAAAGACAAAATGGACATTCACAAACCCTAAGGATACATAAGATACTCTCCTTAACCCTAGAAAAGAGAACTGTAATATGAACACTAACCAGAACCAATTATTAACCCACTATTGATTCACATTATAAATGTACTGGAAATCTACCAAATTTTCCTTCTACTAACAACAAAAGAGTATTCAATAATAATAGCATAAACATTAGCAGCTACATAGAGAATCATGAAACTTAATAGTTATACTAGTAAAAGTGAATGTTTTAGTTGCTTTTCTCATTGCTCAAACAAAATACCCAATATTCATGAATTAAGCAAGGAAAAGTTCATCTAGCTTACAGTTTGTAAGAGCCTCAGTCCACAGTCAGCCGGTTCTAAGGCAAGATGGTTCTACAAAGGTGAATAATTAATGGCAGGCATAAAGTAGCAAAACAAAGAAGAAATAACCACTGCTCCTTCTTCTCCTTTTATCTTATCCAGGATGCTTAGGGTAGGTAGCAGTAAAACCTTTATTCCTAGTGCCTTGGATCCTGGCACTGCACCATAAACTAGCTCCAGTGTCACACAATCTAGATTCAACTACTTCAAAAGGAGCCCACTTACAATTTCATAAGGCTTTGGAGAGATATCTAGATAAAAACTGTGACATAGAATGTGTGAGGAACTAGAAAGTGGAAAAGATTAAAATATTAAAATTCATTGTGATGTGAGATAGGGATTTCTATTTAGGAGTAAAAAAATTAATACTGTTAGAAAACAGTGATAGGAAAGAGTGAACAAGAATAATAATAGAATATTATTTTTAATGACAAAATGAAAGATAAAAAAGTTAGAATAGGATGGTAGGGAAAGAGAAAAAATATTAAAGAGAAAAATGGTTTTTAAAACACATTTCCCCCCAAATGGAAAGAAAATAATTAAAGATGGAAAAAAATTAAGTGATTAAATCAAAGAACAGATACTAAAGTGTATCTGAATGAGTAGCTTCTATCCAAGATCTGCAGTCTCATAATCCAGCCAACCAGGGTTTTCTCTACTAAGTTTTAGGCCTTGAGTTTTTGAGGCACCTTCCCAGCACCAGAGGTCCCTCTGTTCTCCCCAGACTAAGATTTCTGTCCAAGCAAAGGTGTGTTATTGTTTACACTGATAGATACAAGAAGCATGATTCCTCTGGTCTCTGCTAGGAGCAGGTGAAGGGGCTGGGGTTCAAGTAGTTCATTGGTTTTGCTACTCCCTCTCTTTTTGGGCTTTGTCCTCATCCTAGATCAGATTGGTCAATTAGTCCAATCTTCTGCTGCCCCAGCTAGAAGTTGATGGATGCTCATATCGTACCTGGGTTACCTGTGATCTGCCTGCTTGTGTAGGAAAGGCCTATGCACAGGTCTGTGTGGCTTCAGTTGACTTTTCAAACACTGAATGCTAAAGAATTTATTTTCACTTCTAGTGGGAGGGATAGGTGGACACTAATGGTATTGCTGCCTCTTGTGAAATAGTTTCTATTTGACCTTTCCTTCAAACTTCCTGCTATGTATGGTGGAAATCCCAGGCTCTCTGAATAAACTTTTAATAAAAACTGTCCTTTCTAGCACACAAACAAGACCGCTTCAACTTTTGATGAAGAAAGCCTGATCTTCAGCACCCTGGACCTCTTTTTTGCTGGGACTGAAACGACATCCACAACTCTGCGCTGGGGTCTGCTCTACATGGCCCTCTACCCAGAAATCCAAGGTAAGTGCTCTGTGTGCACAGGGCAAGCACTGCTGTATGCAGAATGCAGAATAGCATGGCAGCATGGGAAAATGAGGAGGACTGTGACAGGATGACAACTCTTTAGGTAAGAGTACATGCTGCAAGTCTAATCTCAGGACTGTGCCTGGTCCAGGTAGCACAAATGCTGCAGTGAGTTCCTGCTCTCAGTGATCTTGGAGTCCAGGAGAAACAGGGAAGCTCATTTACACTGTGATAAAGTCCAGGAAAGAGCCCAGTCTCAGATAAAAATGCACTCATAGCCTTCCTTTCTCTTTAGTGGATGCCGTGTCTTCCAGTCCTTTGCATGGAATGGAATATCCTCTCGTGTGCCCCCTTTCTGCCTGCACAGCCTCATCCCCACTGTGGCAGATGGGGGCTGCCCTGAGCACATTTCACTCTCTTGTCACCATTCTTAATTCCACCTGCAGCCTGACATCTGTTCTGCCCTCCACCACGAAGGTATTTCCCCAGATTTTTCACAGAATAAAGTTGTTGATCTCAAGATCTTCCAGTACTCTCGAATATTACTATCTTTGAAGGTATTAGCACTTTCTTATGCCAGAAATTACTTAATTCACCAAATTGCTGTGTTTACCATACATTATTCTTGTGCCTCTTGCACAGACTTCCCTCCTTCCATGGATAGTAGCCTTTGCCATCATTCTTGTTCACACAGGTTTCAGAACAGCTCAAATAGACGATAGATGGACACTGCAGTTCTCCCAATCGTGGAGGCAAAACAAGTTTTTTGGACCAAGAGCAACTGTTTTCCCTAAGATAAACATGGGCTGGATGGCATTGGAATGCTCCCCATGTGTAGTTATAATTTTTATACCATCTCTTTTGTATATTAATTTAAATTGTTTCTTTATGTATGTTTTTATTTATGGATATGCATACTGGATTTTGATGAAAATACATTTCCATTTCAGGATTAAAATTTTAGAAAAAGCTTACAACTTCTGAGTTAGAATGTTGCACTAGGGCTCTAAAGAAAAAGAGAATCAATAGAAAATATATGCATAATTCTCCAAGGGTGTTTATTAGGTGAGCTTTCAGGATCAGATGCAGAACTCATAGTAACCATCTTTAAGCTGGAAAATCAGAGGCTCCACTATCTGCTCAACCCAAGAAGATAGAAGCCTCACAACAAGAGTGATCGGGGATGAAAATCCATAAAAAATTTAAGGCAAAAAAATTGAAAAACCATAAAACACTGTAATGTAACCAGTGTAAGTCTTCACTGGAAGGCTGAAGGAATTGAAGAATTGTCCAAAGAAATAGCAGAAACTTGAGCTCTTCCAGAATGAGCATACATCCTTTTCTTTTCTTTATTCATTCTATCCAGGATGCAAGTCCTCCTTCAGGTTACTAGCCTATGTCAGTCGTGGACACATGAAGGACTGTGCTTTCCTAACCTGCTAGATGGTTCTATCTCAAGTCAAGTTGGTATATCACAATGAATGATTAGAGACGTAAGTTGGGCTTCAGAAATAGAGGACACAAAATAAGAACCAATTAAAATTATGGAAGCTTGTATCTGTTTTCATCAAGACACAGTTCAATAGGGCAGAGGTGAAAGTAATCCAGATATTCATCAACCATGAATGAATGAACATAGTGTGGAATAAACATGGAATACGGTAGTATTCAACCTTAAAAAGAACTCAAATTCTGAAGTATACGATAGCATAACGGCTGCATGATTACACTTACATCAGTTATTTAGAGTTGTCAAATTTATACTGACAATGGTGGTAGTTGTATGTTGGTAAAGGAGGAAGCAAGGCTTCCACTAATCACTATAGTTTCAGTTTTGCAAGGTGAAAAATTTTAGAGATAAATTGCACTGAAATGTGAATATCATCAAAATTAATTAACTACAAGCTAAAATGATTTAGGCAGTACATTTTTATTGTGTATATTTTACCCAGTTAAAAATATTTTCTCAATTAAACTTATTTTTAAATATGAACAGTAAATATATGTTGCATGTTTATTTCTCTTTCAGATAAAAGAATTATAAGCTTTGTAAAAGCCCATAGTATTCCAAACATCTTTCTTTTTGTTTCTCCTTTTTTAGTTTTTAAATCATTTAAGTTTGGGCTGGGAAAATGGCTTGGCAGTCTAAGCACCTGGCAAGTGCAGGAACCCAGCATGCAGCCCTGAAACCCGGACATGTTGAGGCAGCCCAGGAAACTTGGTGTGGTTATGCACTCTTGTAATCTTAGCACTGGGAAGGCTGTCAGGAGGCTCACTATGAGTCTGAGCTGCATAGTATTTACTTGAGCATGTTGTATATGTTAGTAAGTGGTCTATTTTCGACAAAGTCCAGTATGTGACTGAGAAGAATGTGTATTTTGATATTATGAAGTGGAACACTCTGTAGACATCTACTAATTCCATTTGTTCTAAAGTTTGATTCATTTCTGATATTTCATTGTTGATTTATTGTTCTTGTTTATCTGTCAACTTGTGGCAGTGGGGTATTGAGATCCCACAATACGGTTGTATTAGTGCTTATATGATGTTTCATGTGTGTTATTATTTGTTTATATATTATTGTCCCCTGGAATTTGTTGAACATATACTTGTGATCATTGCTTCTTATTTTTGGATTGTTCCCTTTACAAAAATGTAGTGACCTTCTTTGTCTCTCTTGATCAGTCTTCTCTTAAAAGCCACTTAGTTGCAGGGCCAGCAGACAGCTCAAAATTGCCTGCTTAAGCAGGCACTGGGAACTGCGTTCAATCCCTGAAGTGTCATGCCAGCTCCATCCCCTGGAAGCACTGAGACAGAGATTGGGATTGGGCATGGTAGCTCATACCTGTAATCCCAGTGCTTGTGAGGTTGGAAACGGAAGAATCACTATGATTCCAATCTGTTCAGGGAAACCCTGTACACTCTGTAGACCATGTACTAAATACATTTTTTTAAGTTTTTTTTTTCTTGTTTCAGAACCTTTGTTTGTTTATTCACTCATGTTTTATGGCCGCTCAGTCTGCCCCGAGAGCAGGGCTGGCGCAGCATGTGGTGCCGGGAATCGAACCACAGTCCCTGAAGCCGCCCAAGCTCCCAAGCAGGTGCTTTAGACCACTGAGCCATCCCACCAGGCCCCCACTAAATACATTTTTAAAAGGCCACTTTGCTTGCAAATATAACAGCTATCCCTGCTTTTTTTGGTTTTGTAGCACTTAGAGTATTGTTCTCCATCCTTTAATTTCTTTTCAAGTTTAATATCTTTCTTGTATGCAGCACATAGTTGGATCTTGATTCTTAATCCATTCTGCCAGTCTGTTTCTTTTGACTGGTGAATTGAGAACATTGCCATTCAATAGTTATAACTCACATGTGCCAACATATTCTTCTCATATTATTTTCCTTTCATTGACCCTTTTTTTGTACTCTGTTCTACTGCTTGACTTGCTTTGTGGATTCATTTAATTCAGGCCAATGGCATTGAATTTCTTATTATCTCTTCACAAAATGTTCTTCAGAGCATTTGGAATGGCAGTGTGCAGTTCATGAATTTTGTCAATGTTCTTCAGCATGAAAGTATCTTCTTTATCATCATTTTTGAAAGACAGGGGCCAGCCAAATAGCTCAGCAGATTGAAGTGCCTGCAGGCAGGCACAGGGACCAGGGGTTTGATCCCCATTCCTGCCATTCCAGCCCTGTCCCTGGGGTGCACTGAGAAGGCAATTGAGATTGGGCATAGTAGTGCACACCTTTAATCCCAGCTCTTGGGAAGCTGTAAACAAGTAGATCACTACAAGTCTGAGAGTGAGACCCTGAATACCCTGTAGACCCTTCCCTAAAAAATAAAAGAAAAGAAGAAAGGTATTTTTTTACAGAGTACATCAACCTGAGTTGAAAGTTGTTTTCTTCTAGGGCTTAAAATGCTTCAAGCTCTCCTTGACTTGAGCATTTATGTTCAGAAGTCTTCTGTAATTCTGACAGATTTTCCTTTACATATTATTTATTTCTTTTCTTCTACAGCTTTCACCATTGCGTTCTTTTGTTGAATTTCTGGGATCTTCACTGCTATATGCCTTGGTATAGAATTTTTGATCATTGATAATTAAAACCAGAAGACAGTCTAGATCCAAGTTGACTAATCCCAGCCACTCAGCTGTAGCTTTACAGAAAATTAGTGGATAACTCCAGTAAGCCTTCACTTTACTTCCACTAAAATTCAGTTCTTGCTTCTGACTATGAGCCTGGAGCCAAATTCATTCAGCTTGTAACAGTCGTTGTATCTCCTGCCTGCTTGAACTCATCTCCCTGACCTCCTACTGACTTCAGCTTGGCATGTGCCCCCTGTCTCTGGGAACCACTCCATGGAGCCTGCACCTACTCTGAGTTCTGAGCTCAATGAGAATCTCTTCAAGAGGGCTACTGGCCAATCCTGCTCTCCTGGGGGCATCTGCACTGAAATAGCTCAAAAAACACTGCATTCCACGGTATCCACTATTTCATTCTGCTAGTATATTTCTGTTTGGAGGCCTCTAGGGTCACCAACAGTCACTTTGAATCTGCAGATTAGAGTTGCCCTTCCCACCCTGTGGGACCGGCTCAGGGAGAAAGTACAAGAAGTCAACTCCTTCTGCTTTTTTAATGTTTCTTTCTTTGCCTCCCCAAGGGTTTCAATTCTCACTTTAAGTCCTTTCTAGGTCTTGAGAACACATTTCTATCCTCTTCTTCATGTTGCTATATTTCAGTGTCTAGACACCGAGTCTCAGAGGTTCGTTCTCTGCTGTTCACCATTCTGCCATCTTCCAGGAAATTCCAAATACCGTTTCACTGTGACTCTGTTGTGTTTAGAATGAGGCCTTCCTTTTCATTCTGTAATACACTTACCAAACACACTGGTTTTCCACCTTGAGATCCAAGAGAGGAAAAGGCAGTGAGCACAGTTCCCTGGAAGGGATTGTTTCAAGGATTAAGCATCTGTCCTATTTACATTCCATTCACCAGAACAAATGTAGTGACATGGTCACATTTTGTCAAAAGAGAAATGGGCAATGTCATTTTCAACTGGATAACGAACTATTCATCTGAAACACCTATTTTTCTATAAAGAGAAGAGGATATATTAAGTGGTAGTAGTAGTTTCTACCATTGCTATTGTCAGAGTTTACAAGGGAAAAACATTTAAGGTAGGACACATAATATAGAATTATTTTGTAACATTTACTCAAAGAATTAAATGCAAAAGACTACTGGAGATCTGTACACACTAGCAAACCAAAATCCAGCTGAGTGCCTGGATCTGACAGCAATGTCTTGAGTGAGCCTAGCTGAAGACCTAGAGCAACTGACAACGTCCACCAGGAGTCCACTGGAGGGCCATGACAATGTCTTGCGCAAGTATGGATCAGGGATCAGCACTGGGAAGTTCTAAATTTCAATGGTAGCAGCCAGAAAGTCTGAACCACTGGAATGAAGGATCTGTGCCAGCAGTTTGAGGGATCTGTGTTGGAGCCTGGAAGCGATGCTCATAGTAAGGACCAGAGCTCTCACAAAGAGAGCTGTAGCCATTCTCAGGAACACTGAGGATATGAGCTCCCCCAGTAATGAAAGCATATGAGTTCATACAAGGAAAACCAGCATGACAAGCTTCTATAGAAGAATCACAAGAAAACCATCTTCCCCTTCAGGTCTCCTTTTATGTTTTTGGCAACAGTCAGTCCTCAGGTGGAAATTCCATGCCCCAAACTACTCTGATTAGATTCAACTGCATGCTACAAGGTGACCATTAGTCAATCCACCACAACCTTGTTTCGGATACTCACTTAAATCAATTCAGGTAAATCTCAAAGAATCCCACAAACAAAAGAAACAAAGAAATTCAGACCAAAAGATGTTCAGTAGTTTGTAGCAGTAATGTACAACAAGAATCTACTCTTTTTGACAACCATATCTTCTTGAGAAGTTAAGAGTCTATGGATCTTCTGTGTTTGAGGGTTCGTATGCTATCCACGAAATGCATGTATTGAAACCTAACTGAAAATGTAATATTGTTGGAAGGTGGGAACCTCTGGTAGAATTAGTCCTAATGGATGGCAGAAGAGATTTCGAGCCCTGAATTGCTCCATGCCACATGTCAGCAGGCAGCAAGAAACTACAATCCATGAGTAAGATTATGGTCCTACCAGGCAATAGGCTCACTGGTGACTTGATCTTGAATTTCCCAGGTTACAGTTCTGAGAAATAAAATTCTGTGGTGTATAATGCAGCCACTTTAGGGAACGTTACTGCAGCATTCTCTGTAAGAATTGACCCTACGATGAACTTAGTGGGGCACATCCAATTCTTTATGCCACCCAGGCTCAAGGAAATTTAGAGTGTTAGCAATTCTCTAAATAAGCTCTAAAAGGATAAGGTTCACTTTGTTGATGTATGGGCAGACACCAGTTACAAGAAGCTCTCAGAGACCATTCCCATGTGTATGCAAGAAATCATAAAATTCTAAGAAATCATTGAAACCACCCCATCTCTTTCAGAAAAAGTACATGCTGAGATTGACAGAGTTGTTGGCCAGAAGCAGCAGCCAAACTTGGCCGACCGAGAGTCCATGCCCTACACCAATGCTGTCATCCATGAGGTACAGAGAATGGGCAACATCATTCCTCTGAATGCACCCAGGGAAGTGGCTGTTGATACCACCTTGGGTGGATACCGCCTGCCCAAGGTAATGAGGCACTGCTGGCCTTTGTCTTTGTCTCTGAGATCACCCTAGAAAAGTATGCTGGGAGGTGTTCCAGTCCTAAGGAATCACGTACAAGAGCAAGTGATGTATCACCTCTGATTGTTTTTTTGTTTGTTTGTTTGTTTGTTTTTTGTTTTTTTTTTTAATGGCATTTCTTTTAATGAACTTCATTTGTTTTATGATTTGGGGAAAGATGGCTGCACTTGTATTTGTGTAAAGTAGATTACATGGCCGTGTTTCTCACTCAATGTGGCGTTCACAAACAGAAAGATAATTTTGGTAAACACTTTTGCTTGTGAACCAAATTCTTGGTGAACAGAAGAGTTTGTGAACTGAGGTCGTTACTGCAAATTCAATGGCAAGCTTTCAACATTTGAGGAAGAAGCCTTAGAAGCGATGTTTCCTTGTCTCTTACGTACCATCCTCAGACTTATGTGTCACATACCTATGAGGACACAAAAATCCATTGTAACAGAAGGAAAAGATAAGCTACAGATTGGGGAAAATATTTTCTTTTTTTTTTTCTTTTTTTTTTTTTTTTTTTTTTTTTTTTTTTTTTTTTTTGTCTTTTTGAGACAGGGTCTCGCTATGCAGTTCAGGCTGGCCTTGAGCTCACTTCTGTAGGCCAGGCTGGTATGGAACTCACACCGATCCTCCTGCCTCAGCCTCCTAAGTGCTGGAATTACAGGTGTGCACCACCACGCCCGGCTGTGGAAAATATTTTCTTTTTTTTTTTAATTTTTTTTTATTGTTTAAATTCAACACGGGTTATATTACATATTTTCATCATCAGATCACTTTACATTAGTACATATAGGTATACAAGATTGATCAAACAATTAAACTCTAACCCTTCTAAATCAACATTATTATATTTTTTCTCTTTTCCCCTTTTTTTTCTTTGAAAGTTGACATATTGCATATTGTCCTCACAATCGTTCTACAGAGTACAGTGTGTGGGCATGACCCACCTCCCTATTGATGTTGCTTAGAAAAAAAAAAAAGGAAAAGAATATACTTCTCTTAGCGTTACATTGTGCTATAATCACTATGGTGAACCACTTGAAGGTTCTTAAGACCAATATCTGATTCATCCTGTGTACATCAGTGTATGGTTTTGCTATTGATATGTTTTCTGCTTTATCTGCTTCCAGTCGCTTCGTTGTTTAGTCCATAACACATTCAGCTGGGTTATGCCCTTAAGTTCTTGTTTTCTTCTTTAAAGTTCTTATATTAGGGAGACTATACGATATTTACACATAGAGGTCTGGTTTATTTCACTAATGAGTATATGTTCAATATACATCCATTTATATATGAAGTCTTCAAACTTATCATTCTTTATGGATGAGTAGTATTGCATTGTATAAAAATACCACATTTTTTTTAACCATTCTTCAAATGATTGACATTTTCATTGTTTCCAAGATTTGGCTATTACAAATTGGGCTGCTATAAACATAGGTGCACAGATATCACTATGGTATGAAGTTTTCAGTTCTTCTGGGAAAATTCCCAGTAGGGGGATAGCTGGATTGAACGGAACTTCCAATTCTAGTTTTGTAAGGATCCTCCACACTGCTTTCCATAATGGTTGCACCAATGTGCATTCCCACCAGCAGTGGAGAAGGGTTCCTTTTTCCCCACAGCCTGTCCAGCATTTGTTGCTGGTTGATTTCTTTATGATAGCCATCCTTACTGGGGTGAGGTGGTATCTAAGTGTTGTTTTGATTAGCATTTCACGGATAGCTAGCGATGGGGAGCATTTCTTCATGTATTTGTAGGCTTGCTGTATTTCTTTCTCTGAGAAGTGAGTGTTCATCTCAGATGCCCATTTCTGGATTGGGTCTTTGAATTTTGGGACCCTAATGGTTTTTAGTTCTTTTTAGATTCTAGATAGAAGACCGTTGTCTGAACACTTGTTAGTTAAAATCTTTTCGAAATTTGTGGGTCGTCTTTTCACTCTGTTATTGATTTCCTTTGACATGCAGAAACTTCTTAGCCAGAGGAGGTCCCAATTGTTGATGCTTTCAAGTATTAAACGTGCAATTTGATTTCCGTCCATGAACTCTTTGCCTACTCCGATGTCTTCAAGATTTCCTCCCACTTTCTCTTCCAGGAGATTTAATGTTTCACTTTTAATATTTAGATCTTTAATCCATTTCGACTTTATTTTCGTGCATGGTGATAGACTAGGGTCAAGTTTTAGTTTTTGGCATGTAGAGAGCCAATTTTT
>PVJA010053622.1:0-11902 GCA_004027025.1 Myocastor coypus
TTTTTTTTTTTTTTTTTTTTTTTTTTTTTGTCTTTTTGAGACAGGGTCTCACTGTGTGCTTCAGGCTGGCCTTGAGCTCACTTTTGTAGCCCAGGCTGGTCTCAAACTCCCACTGATCCTCCTGCCTCAGCCTCCCAAACGCTGGGATCACAGGCGTGTGCCACCACGCCCGACTAATCTTTAGGTTTTTTACAAAAGTCTCAATGACAATCAAAGACTACATTTTAAAAGACTTTTTGAGACAAGAGCCTTGCTATGTTGATGTCACTGTGTTGCCCTGGCTGGCCTTGAACTCACAGTGATGCTCCTGCCTCAGCCTCAGTGTTAGGAGTACAACCTGCACCACCTGCCCAACTGACACTGTGTTTGTTGTAACTACATTAGGCCCAGATGGCAATAATTTTGCAGATTGTAGTTCTTATCAAACTGTCAAGATCTCTTCCAGTTTTTTTTTTTTTTTTTTTTTTTGCTGGGAATAGTAGGCACACACCTATAATCCTAGCTTCAGCAGGATTGCTGAGTACAAGGCCAGCCTGGGCTACACAGTGAGTCCAAGGACAGTCTGGACTACAAAGCAAACCCTGTGTCAAAAAAAATTCCTTTATTTTTTTTTCTTTAGCACTCTTGTTTGTTTGCTTTTTGGAGATGGTCTCACTATGTAATTCAAGCTGGCTTCAAATTCAGTGATCTTCCTGCTTTACTTTTCAGGTTCCTGGAATTATAGACGTGTACCATCATGTCCAACATAAGAGCATCTTGGGGGACTACCCACTTGGGAGCCCCCTCCTGTCTCTTGGACAGGAACTTAAAAAAAACTTATCTATTTATGTTATGGCTGGCTCAACCTGCCCTGGGGGTGGGGCTGGCATACCATGTGGTGCTTAGGATCAAACTACAGTCCCTGGGGTTGCCTAAGCTTGCCTAAGCAGGTACTTTAGACCCCTGAGCTATCTCACCAGCCCCATGGACAGGAACTTTCTTTCCCCTAATAAATATATTCTGCTCATAACCTCCATTAAAAAAAGAGTGTATTAGCCGGGCGTGGTGGCTCACGCCTGTAATCCCAGTACTTGGGAGGCTGAGGCAGGAGGATCAGTGCGAGTTCAAGACCAGCCTGGGCTACAGAAGTGAGCTCAAGGCCAGCCTGAGCTGCATAGTGAGACCCTGCCTCAAAAAGGCAAAAAAAAAAAAAAGAGTGTATTATTTCAGAACAAATAATAGGGGCTGGCGGGTTAGCTCAGTTGTCTAAAGTACCTCCTTGAGCAAAATCAGTCAGGGGCAAGGGACTGCAGTTCAAACCCCAGCCCCATATGCCATACCAGACCCACCCTTAAGGCATCCTGAGCCAGCCCCCTCCATCCCCCTCCCCCAAAACACCCCAGAATCCAGAACAAATAATAGGCTTTATCTCAGGAATGGAAAGATGATCCTAATTAGAAAACTGCTGAATATGGTGGCACATGCCTGTAATCTGAGCACTCCAGAGGCTGAAGCAGGTGGATCACTGAGTTTGAGGCCAACCTGGGCTACATAGCAAGTTCTTGTCTCAAGAGAAGGGGAGGGGACACAGAGAAAAAAATATTATCGAATATAATTTACACAGAGTACTTGCCCTATATTTGACCCCCAGTAACTGTCAAAAAGGTTTTTACCACATCATGGATAAAATCATATGATTATCTAAAAGGAGAAGATATTTGATAATAGTACCTGTTTATGATGGGTTTTTTATGTATTTAGTACAGGGTCTACAGGTACTATGTAGATCAGACTCCTAGTGACCCTCCTATTTTCAGCCTTCCAAGTTCTGGGATTACAGGTGTGCACCACCATGCCCAGTCTCAGTTGCCACCTCAGCATGCCCTGGGGGGTGGGGCCGGTACTAAAAGCCAAGAATCAATCCACAGGCCCCTGTACTCTGCCTAAGCAGGCACTTTAATCCACTGAGCTATTTGGCCCACTCTGTGATATTATTTTTAAAAAAGCTGTGTTTTTTTTATTAAAGGCAGGTGATGGTGCACACCTATAATCCTAGCACTCAGCAGGCTGAGGCAGGAGGGTCACCATGAGTTTGACGCTAGCCTGGGCTACACAGTGAGTTCAAGGACACCCTTGACTACATGGCAAGATTCTATATCAAAGGGCAAAAAAGAGAGAGAGCTATATGCCTAGAACATGGTGGTGCACAGCTTACCATGACATACAAGAAGCTAAGGCAGGTCAAGTTTTTGTGTTTTATTTATTTTTGTATCAGGAATCTATCTCACTTAGACCTTGCACTTACCAGGTAGGTGCTACACTATTGAGCTATAACCCAAGCCCTGTCAGTTTCTACTTATAACAGTGACATGGAAAAGATACTGTTATATGCCCAGCATGCGTGTGGATGGAGTAGCTCTAAGAGTTGTCACTGTGAGAGCCTAACTGGCTCACAGACACCACAAGATACTAATAGAGCTTCTGAAACAGATACATATAGCATTGGAGAAAAAGCAGTCCGAGGACAGTTTTTTTTTTTTTTGTTTGTTTGTTTGTTTGTTTTTTTGTGGAGCGAGGGATTAAACTCAGGCCCTTGCGCTTGCCAGGCAAGCGCTTATTCTACTGAGCTATTTTTCTGGCCCCTTGAAGATGATTATCTTGACAGAAGCTGAAAAAGTACTTTGAGGAAAAAAATCAGATCATAGGGGCTGCAGAGCTAGCTCAGCAGCACAAGCACCTGTCTGGCAAGTGTAAGGTCCCAAATTTGATCTGCAGCAACACGAAAAAAAAAATCAGATTAAAATTGGCTAGGGCCAGGCAGGATGGCTCAGTGGTCTAAAGCACCTGCTTAGGAAAGCTTAGGTGGGCAGCAGGGACCTCTGTTCGATCCCCGGCACCACATGCTGCTCCAGCCCTGCCCTCTGAGCAGGCTGAGCCAGCCATAAAAATAAATAACAAACAAACAAACAAACAAAAATAAATAAATAAATAAATAAAATTGGCTAAGTTGGCCAGAAAATATACCCCCTAATGAATTCCTCTTTAAACACCAACCTCACAACTACTCTCAGGAGGAGATGGGCTGGGCGTGGTGGCGCACACCTGTAATCCCAGCACTTGGGAGGGTGATCCAGGAGGATCAGTGCTAGTTCAAGGCCGGCCTGGGCTACAAAAGTGAGCTCAAGGCCAGCCTGAAGCACACAGCGAAACCCTGTCTCAAAAAGACAAAAAACAAATAACAAAAAAAGCAGGTCACATGAGAGGAAGGAAAGGGGCATTTTCTCAGCAGAATTTCTAAAGGCTTTCCTTCTATCTCTGCTACTGTCTCATCTGCTAGCCACTAGATTGGGGACCTACACTAGAAGGCAGCTGACAGCCTCCTCCAGCATTTGGTGAGGAGGAATTGGGTCCAATTTTGCTCACACGGTGGGGACTTGAATCTGAGCCTGTGACAGCTAAATTGAAGAGCAATTATGATCCTTGGATGCTTGCTGATCAAAAAAGTGAGAGAACAGACACTAAACTCATGCTAATGTATAATTAGAACTATAGGATCAATTAATAAGCATGGTAGCCAGGCATGGTGGTGCACGCCTGTAATCCCAGCACTTGGGCAGCTGAGGCAGGAGGATCTGTGTGAGTTTGAGACCAGCCGGGGCTACAAAAGTGAGCTCAAGGCCAGCCTGAACTGCATAGCGAGACCCTGTCTCAAAAAGACAAAAAAATTTAAAAAATTAATAAGCATGACAGACATATCTACTGTAAGATTTTCATAATAAATTTTCTTTTTTTGATTGTTTTGCTTTTTGATTTTTGTGGAACTGGGGATTGAACTCAGGTCCTTGCATTTGCCAGGTAAGCATTTATTCCACTGAGCTATCTCCCAGCCCCAAACTTTCTTTGGATAGTAGACACAAATAGCATAAATAATTTTAGGGCCCAGGGGGATGGCTCAGTGGTCTAAAGCGCCTGCTTGGGAAAGTTTGGGCGGCTTCAGGGACCATGGGTTCGATCCCCAGCACCACATGCTGTGCCAGCCCTGCCCTGGGGGCAGGCTGAACCGGCCATAAAAATGAGTGAATAAACAAAGGTTCTGAAACAAGAAAAAATAATTTAAAAATTAAAAATAAATAAAAAATTTTAATATAATACTCATGCACATAGTATTTACTTGTTTGGTACAGGGTCTCACTGCTCAGCTCAGACTTTAGTGATCCTCCTATCTCAGCCTCCCCAGCACTAAGATTACAGATGTGTGCCACCATGCCCAGTCTTGGTGGCTGGTGCAGCATGCCTGGGGAAGGACCAACATGGCATGAGGTACCAGGGATCAAACCCAGGTCCTTACATTTGTCTAGGCAGAAGCTTAGGCCACTGAGCTATCTCCTTGACCCTGTAGGTTTTAAAAGTGTGTAACTTTAATTCAGTTCAAATACTTTATATTTCAGAGCTAGGTGTGGTGGCGCAAGCCTGTAATCTCAACATTTGGGAGTCTGAGGCAGGAGAATCGGCGTAAGTTTGACACCAGCCTGGCCTACAAAAGTGAGTTCAAGGCCAGCCTGCACTGTATAGTGAGACCCTGTCTCAAAACAAAACAAGACAGGGGCGAGGGAGATAGCTCCGTAGCACAAGTGCCTGCCTGGCAAGTACAGGGTCATGAGTTTGAACCCAAATCCCACAAAAAAAATAAATAAAATAAATAAAAACGAACAAAAAAAAAACAAGACAAAACAAAACAACTTTACATTTCAAAGAATGATGGGACTGGGGAGATAGCTCCTTGGCATGAGTGCCTGCCTGGCAAGTGCAAGGTCATGAGTTTGAATCCGTCCCCCACACACAAAAAAAATTGATATTAAAATCATTGCACCTAGGGGCCTGGCAAGACTGGTCAGTGGTTTAAAGCGCCTGCTTAGGAAAGCTTAGGCCACTGCAGGGACCACAGTTCAATAGCCGGCACCACATGCTGCACCAGCCCTGCCCTCAGGGCAGGCTGAGCTGGCCATAAAAATAAATAAATAAAAGTTCTGAAACGAGAAAAATAAATAAATAAATAAATAATTCTAAAAAAAAAACCATTGCACTTGGCGCACACCTGTAATCCCAGTACTTGGGAGGCTGAGGCAGGAGGATCAGTGCGAGTTCGAGACCACCCTGGGCCACAAAAGTGAGCTCAAGGCCAGCCTGAACTGCATAGCGAGACCCTGTCTCAAAAAGACAAAAACAAAAAATCAAAAAATAAAATCATTACACTAAGGGTTTTGATCCAAAGAAATATGGTCTTAACGACTATACTGTTGTAGAATATCTTTACTTTAGATGGACACAGATTGTCTCTACAGACTACTTAACTGTATAAATAATTTTTAAGTAATAGAAGCCAGGTGTGGTGGTGCACAACTGTAGTCACAGCACTGCCAAAGCAGAGGCAGGAGTTATTGTTGTGAGTTTGAGACCAGCCTGGTCTACAAAGTCAGTTCAAGGTCATCCTGAACTTCATAGTGAAACTATCTAAAAAAAAAAGACAAAGGCGGCCGGATGTGGTGGCGCACGCCTGTAATCCCAGCACTTGGGAGGCTGAGGCAGGAGGATTGGTGCGAGTTCGAGACCAGCCTGGGCTACAAAAGTGAGCTCAAGGTCAGCCTCAACTGCATAGCGAGACCCTGTCTCAAAAAGACAAAAAAAAAAAAAAAGAAAAATTGGAAAAAAAATTCAAAACTAAAGTTCGTAGTGGGGATTGAACAGCAGTCCCCTGTGCCTGACTGGAATTGCCTGCATAGGTGCTTAAACCACTGAGCTAACCCAAAAGCCCCCTGGTTACTAGAAACTGTAAAACATTTTTGTGACTTGAGAAGGATTTCTTTAGAAGAATATACCATCAGGAAAAAATAATTCTTACTTTTTTTTGAGACAGGGTCTCACTGTGTAGTTGAGGCTGGCCTTGAACTCAGTGATACTTTTGTCTCAACTTCCCAAATATGATCACATCAAAAGTGAAGGTCCTTATTTATTAATTTTTTTTGTCTTTTTAAGACAGGGTCTCGCTATGCAGTTGAGGCTGGCCTTGAGCTCACTTTTGTAGCCCAGGCTGGTCTCAAACTCGCACGGATCCTCCTGCCTCAGCCTCCCCAGTGCTGGGATTACAGGCGTGAGCCACCACGCCCGGCTCCTTATTTATTTTTATTATGGCCGGCTCAGCCTGCCCTTGGGGGGTGCTGGTGCAATATATAGTGCCAGGGATGGAACCACAGTCCCTGAGGTTGCCTAAGCAGGCGCTTTAGACTGTCAAGCTATCTTGCGGGCCTGAAGCTCCTTATTTAAATAAAAATACTACTTACAAGGTTAATAACACTCTAAGCTAAAGTGGGTTTACAATTTCTAATACTTAACAAGGCTAGAATTAGGTTGTGAGAAACCTCCTAGAGTCAATAAGAGATCTATGGGTTGGCCCATAGAAATATGGATGACTAGCACATTGCACTCAGAAGGTTAACGGGTGTAGTTTGTGTTGGTAGCAGAAAGATGATGGCAGGACTTTAGCAGGCAAGACAAATTCATTCTACACATAAATAATTTAGTTTCTTAGCATAAAGGAATTCATTCTTATGGTGACATGTGCCTGTAATCCCAGTGCTTGGTAGGCTGAAAACAGGAGAATCATTACAAGTCCAATCTGTATAGTGAGACCCTGTAGACCCTGTATTAAATATATAAAAAGAAATTCATTCTTCATTGATGGATCACTCAAAAATTATAAATGTGCCAAATCCATACTCTGTGAAGGCAGTTCAGATATTGAAAACTAACTTGTTGGCAGTGAGCTCACAATGGGCTTACTTTGGATTTCAATGTGTATTATGAAAGTCCACTCTGTGGATCAAAGCCTCAGCCCTCCCGAGCGACAGAAAAATTCGTCCAAAGGTTGAGATGTACCTTCTCTGGAAACAAGATGCATCACGATTTGCAGAGAGCATCAAAGGTAATCTACAGATTGGGAAATCATGACACACATTGGCTTAGGGGGGCAGTCAGATAAAGATGAAAGCTGAAGTCAGAGGTAAAAAGGGTAACAGGAGGGGAAAACGTCCCAGTGACAGGTAGTTAGTGGGCACAGATGAGCAAGTAAAAGGGCTGGGGATGCGTACTGAGAAAATGTAGTCTGACAGGCTGGACTGAAAGGGGGATGACCTGTAGGACACTAGGGAATAAAACGACCAGCCCTTGAGGGGTATGAAGTTAGAGAACTAGGAGGTTGGGGAGTGTCACATCAGAAGACGGTGATTATTAAAAAAAAAAAACCTTTCCTAAAGGGGCCAGGGAGATAGCTCAGGCGCACAAGTGCTTGCCTGGCAAGTGCAAAGTCAGTTCAAACCCCGGTCCTATTGCCGGGCGTGGTGGTGCAGGCCTGTAATCCCAGTACTTGGGAGGCTGAGGCAGGAGGATCAGTGTGAGTTCGAGACCACCCTGGGCCACAAAAGTGAGCTCAAGGCCAGCCTGAACTGCACAGTGAGACCCTGTCTCAAAAAGACAAAAAAAAAAAAAAAAAAAAAGACGGTGATTATGTTTATTGGAACCTACAGCAGATCCAATGGGAAAAATGATGTCAAGGATGGTGAGGATGACATCGGGAATGGAAAGGGACATGTGGGATAAAATAGTTACGTGCAGAAGAAAAGACGGCTCGGCTGGTGAGCAAATGCTAAAATGCGAAAAGTTACTCCCAGGGCCAGGCGTGGTGGTGCATGCCTGTAATCCCAGCACTTGGGAGGCAGAGGCAGGAGGATCGGTGTGAGTTCGAAACCAGCCTGAGTACAAAAGTAAATTCAACAGGCCGGGCGTGATGGCGCACGCCTGTAATCCCAGAACTCGGGAGGTTGAGGCAGGAGTATTGGTGCAAGTTTGAGACCAACCTGGGCTACAAAAGTGAGCTCAAGGTCAGTCTGAATGGCATAACGAGACCCTGTCTCAAAAAGACAAAAAAAAAAGTGAATACAAGGCCAGCCTGAACTGCATAGCGAGACCCTGTCTCAAAAAGACAAAAAATAAATATAATAATAATAATAACTCCCGGAAGTGCCCATGATGCTTTGCTTCCTCCGCTCTGCCGTCATTTCCTCTCCTGTAGCCCCGCCCCTTCACCTCAGCCAATGAGCGTACACGCCAACAAGCGCCAGAGGACGTTCCGTGACGTATAGGCTACGTAGGCTTTATCAGGCGCCTTCCCGCGCCTGAGCTTCCCTGTTCTTGTTCATCAGCGCTTACCGCCCGTGGCTCGTTATTTCTTTCCGATTCCCAGGTAAGCGTTTACCATCCGTGGTTCCTTATTATTACTTCCTGATTCTCAAGTAAGCGACATAGGTCCTATGGCTAAGCTTTTCGTTTCACGTGAGCCCTGCCTGCTGCAGCGGGCGACATGAGTAGGGGAGTAGGGGCTGGCGACACGTAGGCTTGGGTGTCCCAGGAGCAAGGGAGATCTGCTTGTAAAGTGAAAGTTTTCAATTGGTGGGGAGGCCGGCGCGCAGCCTCTGAGGGCGAGTAATGCCGGGAGGGAGTGGTGGCGTCACTAGTGGCGGTAACGCGACTGTGGAGACCCGCTACCCTTTTTCCCCACGTGATCCCCGCCATTTTGTTCTGGGAGCGCAGAGCGCCCCCCCCCATGCTGTTCTGGGCATGCGCTGCAGCGGCCTTGAAATGGCCGCCACGGTGGCCCGGCATGGCAGATTCGTGCCTTTTAAAGTCTTCCTGCTGAGTTACTAGACTTTTTCATACTTTATGTGTTTGGTTGTTACAGGGTCTCACTACGTAGCTCGGACTCATAGTGATTCTCCTGTTTTGTCTCCCCCGCGCTGGGATTACAGGCATGTACCACCACGCCGTGCTATGGCCGGTTCACGCCGCCCTAGGGGAGGCGCTGGCGCTGCACATGGTGTCCAGAATCTAACCTAGATCCATGTGCTTGCCTAAACAGGCGCTTAGTACGCTGAGCTATCTCACTGGTCCCTCGCTTTTTAAATTTTTTTTTCTTTTTTGTTTTTCTTTTTTTATTATTTTTTAAGTTTTTTTTTACTTATTTTTATTTGTTTATTTTTGCAGGACTGAATTCGATCTCACGACCTTACACTTGCTAGGCAGGCACTTGTGCCACGGAGCGATCTTCCTGGTCCCATACTTTAACTTTCTCACATCTTTTCCTGAAGCAGGATTTGAATTGACTGCCATGTCTTCTGAAGAAGGGAAACTCTTCGTCGGTGGGCTCAATTTCAATACGGATGAGCAGGCACTGGAAAACCACTTCAGCAGCTTTGGGCCTATTTCTGAGGGTGAGTGCAACGTTTAGATATTTGCATTTCATGGAACATTAGGAGAGCAACCAGAACTTAGAACCTTAAAGTTCTTTAAAAGGCTAAAAGGGCTGCGGAGATACCTCCGTGGCACAAGTGCCTGCCTGGCAAGTGCAAGGTCATGAATTTGAACCCCAGTCCTGCTTAAAAAAAAAAAAAAAGTATTTGTAGCATGTGCCTATAATCACAGTGAACTCTGTGCCAACTTGGCCAAGACTGTCCCAAGACACCAGTAGAATACAGGGTTAGGGGCTGGGAATATAGCTCAGGGGCATAAGCGCCTGCTTGGCAAGCACAAGATCTTGAGTTCAATCCCCAGTACCACACACAGAAAAAGAATACAGGATTAGTGTTCACTGTTACATTGCTTGTTAGATATTTACTTGCCACTGAATCTCCTTAATTGCTGTTTAATCCATATTTCTGCTTTTTCTAGTGGTTGTTGTCAAGGACCGGGAAACTCAGCGGTCCCGGGGTTTTGGCTTCATCACCTTTACCAACCCAGAGCATGCCTCAGATGCCATGAGGGCCATGAATGGAGAGGTGAGGTTTCCTGCCTGCAGAGGGCCCCTGTCTACATCTGCCATTTCCTCCATTCTTTATTTTTCCCTCTGTGTCTGCTAGGGGCAGCACGGCCACGAAGCCCCGCAGTGCCCACTCACAGGAGCGTGACTGCCTTCTGTTCTAGGGGGTGGAGGGCAGCGGCAGACAACCGGGCTGCCTGGGAGGCGACGACTGGTCCTGCATGAGGCCGAGAAGCCACCTGTGGATGGTTGACCTGCTCTGGGCTTAGGTAGTAGAGTCTGCAGACCTGTGGGCCTGGCCCGGAGAGGACCTCGTGAGTCTTCTGGGATGGACTCTGAAGCCTCAAACCAAGAGAGGTGTCTGTCTAGCCCTAATGGTTGGGCAGCTTAGAGGAGAGGGAGGAGAACTGCCTGAGTTCAGTCGAGATGTAAGTAGTAGCAAGGGGGAACATGGTGGATCCAGAACGTTTTTGTGGGATTCCATTGCTTCTGATGAAGCCATTTTGGTGAGAGGAGCTCGTTCTAGAACATGGCACCCAGAATCTGGTGTCCAGCAGGAATTTCTGGGCTCTTACCCACCTGCCCATGCCCACTCTTCCCTCACCATTGCGTTGACTGATTGCCAACCCACCTTCCTTGTGTCTCCCTCCCCACACTTAGTCCCTGGATGGTCGCCAGATCCGTGTGGACCATGCAGGCAAATCTGCCCGGGGCACCAGAGGAGGGGGTGCTTTTGGGAACAACGGACGTGGTCGCAGCTACTCTAGAGGTAAGGTTGTTCATGAGGTGGAGGGAAGGGCCACATGTTGGTGATTTGTGACTGGACAACTGTCAGTTAATCATTTCTGTCTGCTTTAGGTGGTGGGGATCAGGGCTATGGGAGTGGCAGGTATGACAGTCGACCTGGAGGATATGGGTATGGTTATGGGCGATCCAGAGACTATAGTGGCAGGTGAGTAACTTGAGCATGAAACCTACTTTGAATTATACTAAAGCAATCATGTGGCCGTCGAAACTAACTAGAGAAATACTGTATGCACATTCTAGTAAAATCTATGTTTGGGTGGTTTTTCTCTTGTGATGAAATGTGCCTTGATTTGTTTGCTGCCTAAATGTGTTTCATATGTTCCACTTTATTTTTTTAAAGGAACTTTATTTTTTATTTTATTTTTCTTGTTTCAGAACTTCTGTTTGTTTTTACGGCCCACTCAGCCTGCCCTGAGGGCAGGGCTGGCACAGCATGTGGTGTCCAGGGTCGAACCACAGTCCCTGCAGCCGCCTAAGCGTTTCCTGAGCAGGCGCTTTAGACCACTGAGTCATCCTGCCAGGCCCCTATATGTTCCACTTTAAAGTTTACATTATGGTACAGAGTGTAAAATACATGTATAGTTTCAGTATTGTCTGTAGTTGAAAATGCGGTCTTGTCATACAGTTTTTTTTCCCCAGAAGCCAGGGTGGTTATGATCGATACTCAGGAGGGAATTACAGAGACAATTATGACAACTGAGAGGCTTGTAGTAGACATGACGTAAGTAATACTTAGATATTAGCACTGCAAACCTCTACCCTTTTGACCCTGTTTTCCTCTCATCTTTTTCATTGGATTGCTCAGCCTTCTGCACCTTCAACATAGCTCACCAGCTCCACCCACCAAACCATTCCCAGGCTGCTCTTGCTTTTAGGTGTTTGTTGGGGTTAGCGGAGGTGGGGTCCTGAAAAGCCAACTCTGCTCTCCTTCCTTTGCAAATGAAGAGGTGCTGGCACTAGCCAGCCCTCAGCATCTTTGTCTATTCTGGGAGGCGAAAATGTTGCCAGCCAATTTCTTCCTGACGTAACATACCCATTCTTGCTGTTTGCAGATACACAAGGAATAACACTTCTCATCCAAGATCATCCTTCCAGATCACCGTATAAAGATTTTTGAAGCCACGCTGAAACTTTAGTTTATTTCCTATTTTGCAACTGAGCTCCCAAGGTATCTTGTTAAAGACCTTTTAGAAAGCTCTGTGATATTTTAATTTCCCTCCATTTAAAGTCAAATTTCTGAGACATTTGTAA
>PVJA010053623.1:0-11900 GCA_004027025.1 Myocastor coypus
TTTTTTTTTCTTTCTTTCTTTTTTCTATGCAACATCAATAGGGAGGTGGGTCATGCCCACACACTGCACTCTATAGAATGATTGTGAGGGCAATATGCAATATGTCAACTTTCAAGGAAAAGAAGGGGGAAAAGAAAAAAAAAAGTAATGTGTATTTAGAAAGGTTAATGCTTAATTGTTTGATCAATCTTATATACCTATATGTATTTATCTAAACTGATCTGATGATGAAAATATGTAATATAACTATTGTTAAATTTAAACAATAAAAAAATTGAAAAAAAAAAAAAAGAGTCTTCTAGACATCATGGTGCAATCCACAAGGATTTACAACTTGAAGATATTCGTCCCTCCATGGAAAGAATAAAACTCTATCTCTTATTATGTTAATCATTGTTGTGGTTGGCACATTGCATCAACTTGAGGAGTCTAGAAGTTTAACTAACTCAGCACTTCCATGTCCTGGGGTGTAGAAGAGGACAGGCCCTTACCACTCTAGGATGTTTGTCGTTGGTTGTGTCAGCCTGAGAAGTTTACAAGTTCATTTAAGTGATCCAGGAGCAGGCCAGGATCTCCGAGTCACCCTCATCCCCCACCTCCAGTGAGGGCAGCCTGCACTGTAAGGGAAGAAAACAGATGTGCTCTCCTTTGTTTCTGCTGCTTTTGCTGTCTTGTGCCGCCGTGAACTTTGGGCCTGTGCCATGGCACCTTGCCTTGGAACCAGCTGATTATGGCTTGAAACGCCCAACTGAGCTGAATAAACCTTTTGTTGCTTAAAAAAAAAAGAAAAGAAATAGAAAACATTAGGGTCCCAAAAATTCAAAGACCCAATCCAGATATGGGCATCTGAGATGGACTCACACTTCTCAGAGAAATAAATAAAGCAAGCCTATAACTACATGAAGAAATGCTCCACATCATTAGCCATCTGTGAAATGCAAATTAAATAACACTTAGGTATCATCTCACTACAGAAAGAATGGCTATCATAAAGAAATCAACCAACAACAAATGTGGGAGAGGCTGTGAAGAAAAAGGAACACGTTTCCACTGCTGGTGGAATTACAGACTGGTGCAACCATTATGGAAATCAATATGGAGACTCCTTAAAAAGCTAGGACTGGAAATCCAATTTAATCCAGCTATCCCCTTACTGGAAATTTTCACAGAACTGAAAACATATCCTAGTGATGTTTGGGCTCCTATAGTTCTAGCAGCACAATTTGAGATAGCCAAATATTGGAAACAACCAAAATGTCCATCACCTGAAAAATGGTTGAAAAAGATGTGGTGTTTTACACAATGGAGTATTACTCAGATATAAAGAATGATAAGCTCTAAGCCTTCGTATATAAGTGAATGTATACTTAACATACTTAAGTGAAATTAACCAGACCTACATGTTTAAATATTGTATGGTCTCCCTAGTGTAAGAACTCAGAAGAACCTATTGAAAATGAAGTAATTGCTAAGTTGAAGAAAAGGGCAGTAGAGGGAGTGGAGGAAAGAGATGTTTCTATGTGTGTAAATGGGATGATTTGGACAACTGTACTGTGCATTTCTGCGGCTTTATGAAAAGAAGTAATTAATACTTTCTTTTTTTCAATTGTTTCTCCTTTTTATCTCCTTAATTTCTCATACATTTCATTATTTTTTCTTTCTTCTCCAATTTTATATGCATATATCTGGTAATATGAATAACTGATTGGAAGACCATACTATGAATTACAATAAATACTGTAAAATTCATATTACTTTGTTAAACAAAATTCTGTATCACTTGTATTTTTTCTGTTTTAATTCTAACTTGTGAACGCTTAAAAAGTTGAAAATTAAAAAGAAATGGAAAGATATTCCTTGCTCCTGGAGAGAACGAACCAACAATGGTAAATGGCCATACTCCTAAAATTATTAAACAGATTTAATGCAATCACTATCAAAATGCCTCACAGATCTAGACAAAAATATTCTTAATATTTCCTTGCAAGCAGCAAAGGCCTAGAATCACAAAGACAGTCTTGAGCAAGAAAGACAGGGCAGGAGTCATGACAATCCTGACTTGAAATTATATTACAATGCTACTGTGATAAAATCAGCATGGTACTGGGAAAAAATCAATGGAATGGATTACAAGATGCAGATATAACTCTAAACACACTTAGCTATCTTTGACAAAGGCGTCACATGTTTGCTGTGAGAAGACAGACTCTTTAACAAGTGGTGTTGGAAAAACTGGCTTTCCACACGCTTAAAATTAAAACTAGACTTGAGTCTATCACCCCGAACTGAACTGAAGATCTAAACATTAAAAAAGAAATAATAAGCCTCCTGGAAGGGAATTTAGGTGGAAATCTGGAAGACAAAGGGGTAGGCATATAGTTCAGGAACAAAAAACAAACTTCACAGGAAGTACTGTAAAGAATCAACAACTGGGATCTCAGTTTATTGAGAAGTTTCTGTATGTCCAAAGATATCACCAGCAACAGCAAACGACAATCCACAAACTGGGGAAAAATTCATAACCAACAATTGCTCAGGCAAAGAACTTCCATCTAAATTATATAAAGAACTGCAAAAAAAAAACTTTTCCAATCTAAATTTGGGTGTTTGAAAGTGCCAATGAGATAGCTCAGTGGACTAAGTGCCTGCTTTGGCAAGCACAGGAACAAGAGTTCAATCCTGGGTATCGCATGCTGTGCCAGCCTCACCAATAGGTGCGCTGAGTTGGCAACCTAGTCCAGGCATGGTGGTGCATGTCCATACTCCCAGTGCTGGGGAGGTTAAAAACAGGAGGATCGCTAAGAGTCTGATGTGCATAGTGAGATCCTGTACCAAATACATAAATGAAAACAAATAAATAAAAATGACGTGTGAGATGAATACACACTTCTCAGAGGAAGACATACAAGTGGCAGATAAATACATGAGAAAGTGTTCCACAACACTGGCTATTTGAGAAATGCAAATTACAGCAACATTGAAATATCATCTCACCCCTGAAACAATAGCTATCGTAAAGAGTTCAACTAATAACAAATGCTGCTGAGGCTGTTTGGGAATAGGATCTGTTCTCCACTGCTGGTGGTAATGTAGACTGGCAGAACCACTGTGAAGATCAGCGTGGACACTCTTCTGAAAATTAGGACTGGAAATCCCATTCTATCCAGCTCTTCCTCTTCTGAATATTTTCAAAAGAACTATACAGCAGTGACATATGTGTGCCCTTGTTTGTAACAGCACAATTTGTCATAGCCAAATCTTGGAAACAGTCAAAATGTCCTACACTTGAGGAATGAATAAATAAGATATGCTCTTTTCATATAATGAGGTATTACCCAACTATAAAGAAAAACAAACTCAAAATCTTAAAAAAAAAAAGTGTATGCTACTAGATGATATCTATACTCATGTGAAATAAGCCAGTCCCACAAATCAAATATCAAAAAACATCTCCCTAGTGTAGGAACCTCAAAAAAGAAATAAAGCCTGACAGGTATAACAGACATTAAATTTAAATAAGGTATAACAGACATTATACAGAAAGATTCTGAGCTTAGGGATTAAACAATAAACATGAGAAATGAAAAAAGAAAAAATGAAGGGGAAAAGAGCAAAAGTATGTATACAGGATGGCTGACATAATTCTATGAATAATTGCCATTCTTTTTTTAAATAGTAGTTGTTAGTGTAGAATTTTCAACCTAAATGCATATGCTAATATCTGTGATATAAAAAAGTACATCGATGACAGAAATACGTGATACAAAAGCCATGCTTTTATACCTCTCATATTAGACTTCTAAATGTGTATCATTTTAATATCTTATCAATTGTTAAAATAATTAAATGAGACTAAAATAGTCTCATTAAAATAATTTTTATGTAAAATGTTACAATCAGCTTATAAAGTTCAAGGATCAAAGTTGTCTCAAGAATTTTTTCCTTAGAGCTAGGGAGATACCTCAGCAGCCTGAGTGCCTGCCTGGAAAGCACAAGGTCCTGAGTTTGATTCCCAGTATAAAGAAAGAAAGAAAGAAAGAAAGAAAGAAAGAAAGAAAGAAAGAAAGAAAGAAAGAAAGAAAGAAAGAAAGAAAGAAAGAAAGAAAGAAAGAAAGAAAGAAAGAACTTTTTCATTAAAATTATTACTCTTAGGATAAAAAAGAAAGAAGAATAAAACCCTCTCAGTGGCTGTGGCTGTTGTACCTCTCTGGAGTTGGAGAGGTTCCTCACTCTGGGGTCCCTCCCTGCATCTCCAGAACTGGAGACAGGGTTACCTTCAGTGTCTTCCAGCTTCATATCAACCATTTCCTCAAGCAAAGGCTCGCCTACTTCCACATCGCTTTCATTGTCCTCCAAGAACTAGGTCTCAGATATGTCAAAACTGTGATCTGTTTCAAACAGCTGTTTGCTACTCAGTTTACATTTTCCTGCTTGTTTTTCTTTCATTCACTTTTAAATGTCCAACAGTTCTGCATCAAACTGAGCTTTCCAACAAAAATTCTCAGTTGTAAAGGAATGCCAAGGAGTAATTGCTTCTCTGCTTTTTCTCTTTGCTTTTCTTTTAGTTTCATTTCTTCCTCTATTCTTGGTTTCATCTGATCTATTATTCCATTTAATTTTCTTGCACTTCAGCTATTACTCAGGTGCAAAAACTTAGCTGCAGGAAGACCCAGCTGTTGGTTCTTTAAAGTGTTAAATGTGCACTTTGATTTTGTCCATGAACTCTTTGCCTACCCAATGTATTCAAGATTTTCTCCTACTTTTTCCTCCAGGAGATATGTTTCTGTTTTAATATTTAGATCTTTAATCCAGTTTGACTTTAGTTTAGTGCATGGTGATACATCTGTATAACGTTTTAGTTTTCAACATGTGAGGAACCAGTTTTCCCAGCACCATTTGTTAAAGAGGCTATCTTTCTTATAGTAAGCATGTTTGGCCCCATTGTCAGATATAAGGTAGCTGAGTGTGTTTGTAGTTGCTTCTGCTTCATCTAATCTATTTTATTGATCCTCAGGTCTATTTTTTTTTTTTTTGCCAATAACACACTGATTTTTTCATTGTAGCTTTGTAGCATAACTTTAGGTCAGGAATTGTAATCCCTCCTGCCTGGTCTTTGTTGCCCAGAATTGTCTTTGCAATTCTAGATTGTTTTATTGTTGTTGTTGTTGTTGTTGTTATTCCAAATAAGTTTTACGAATGATTTCTCCAGATCTGTGAGGTATGTTGATGGTATTTTGATAGGGATTGCATTAAATCTGTATAACAACCTAGGGAGCATAGCCATCTTCAGGATGATGCTTCTTTCTATGCAGGAGGAAGAAATACCTTTCCATTTTCTTAAATCTTCTAGGAAATCCTTCGTCAGAGTACTGTAGTTTTCATTCAGAAAGGTCTTTTACTTCTTTAGTTAGGTTAATTCCCAATATTTCATTTTCCTTGGTGCTGTTGTAAAAGGTATTGTTTCTTTAATTTTTCTCTCGGTGTGTTTATTGTCTGTGTAGAGGAATGCTGTTTACTTTTGTGTGTTGACTTTGTATCCTGCTATGATAGTGGACTTGAGTATTACTTCCAGTAGTTTCTTGGTGGAGTGTTTTGGGTCTTCCAAGTAGACTATCACATCATCTGCAAATAATGATAATTTAACTCCTTTTTATCTATTCTTATTCATTTTATTTCTCCTCTTGTCTAATGGCTGTAGCTAATGACTCCAGAGCTATATTGAATAGAAGCGGTGATAAAGGACATGCTTGCCTTGTACCCAGTGGTTCTCAACCTGGGGGTCGTGACCCCAGCAAGGGTCAAATGAATACATAATGCATATCAGGTATTCCCATTGTGAATCATAACTGTAGCAAAATTACAGTTTTGAAGTAGCCACCAAAATTATTTTTTGTTTTGGGGTCATTGCAACATGAGGAACCGTATTGCAGGGTCACGGCATCAGAAAGGTTGAGAACCGCTGCCATGTACCATATCTGAGAGTAAAAGACTTCATTTATTCCCCATTTAGAATTATGTTAGCTGTTGGATTGTTGTAGATGGATTTTATCAGGTTGAAGTAGAGGAATTCTATTCCAATTTTGTGTAGGACTCTGAGCATGAATGAGTTTTGCACATTGTTAAAAGCCTTTTCTGTATCAATTCAGACAATCATGTGATTTTTGGCTTTGGCTCTATTGATATGGTGTATTAGATTTAAAGATTGGTGTATATTGAACCATCCTTGCATCCCTGGGGTGATTCCTACCTGGTCATGTGCATAATCTTCTTGATCATTTGCTGTATTCTAGTGTTGAATATTTTATTGAGGATTTTTGCATCTATCTTGATGAGAGAAATTGGCCTATAGTTCTCTTTTTTAGTTGCATCTCTCTCTGGTTTTGGTATCAGTGTAATACTTGCCTTTAGAAATGATTTTTGGAGAATTGCTTCCTTTTCAATTCGATTGAAGAGTTTGTGGATTATTGGGAGTGTCTTCTGTAAACGTCTTGTAGAATTCAGTGGGCAATCCATCAGGTCATGGACTTTTCTTGTCAGTATGCTTTTTTTTTTTTTTTTTTTTTTTTTTTTTTTTTTTTTTTTTTTTTTTTTTTTTTTTTTTTTTTTTTTTTTTTTGTCTTTGTGAGACAGGGTCTCGCTATGCAGTTCAGGCTGGCCTTGAGCTCCCTTTTGTAGCCCAGGCTGGTCTTGAACTCCACCAGTCCTCCTGCCTCAGCCTCCCAAGTGCTGGGATTACAGGCGTGAGCCACCATGCCCGGCTTCAGTATGCTTTTTATTACATTTTGTATTTCATTGACTGTTATTGGATTATAGAGAGTTCTTATAACTTCTTCATTTGGTTTTAGTAATTTTTACCTTTCTAGGAACCTGTCCATTTCATCTGTGTCTTCAATTCTGTGAGAGTAAAGATTTTCAAAATAGCTATTAATGATCCTCTGAATATCTGCTGGGTCTGTACTAATTTCATCCTTTTCATTCCTTATTGCTTGAATTTGCATCCTTTCTTTCCTTGATGAGGTTATCTAGAAACTTATCAATTTTATTTAATCATTCAAAGAACCAGCTTTTTGATTCATTAATTCTTTGTATTATTTTCTTTGTCTCAATTAAATTAATTTCTGCTCTGATCTTTGTAATTTCCTCCCGTCTTTGGGTTTTTGGTTTCATTTACTCTTCCTTTTGTAGTCAGTTTCGGTGCTGCATGAAAATGTTGATTTTTTTCCCATTCTGTTTGCTTAATGTGTGATTTCAGAGCTACAAATTTCCCTCTATGAACTGTTTTCATGGTCTCCTATAAATTCTAGTAGGTTTTGTTTGAATTTTCATTAAATTCTAGATATTAATTTCATCTGTAACCCACTGGTTGCTGAGAAGGGTGCTGTTTAATTTCCATGTATTTCTGTGGTTCTTGTGGTTTCTTTTGTAGTTTATTTCTAGTTTCATTGCACTGTGGTCAGATAATATGCATGACATAATTTCTGTTTTCTTGCATATATTTAAGCACTAGTATGTGGTCTATTTTGGAAAATGTGTCATGTGCAGCTGAAAAAAATATGTATTCAGAAGTGGTTGAGTGTAATATTCTGTGTAAGTTCAACAAAACTAGTTGTTCCAAGTTCAGTTTAGTTATGTGACTTCTTTGCTAGTTTTTTGTCTGCTTGACTTATCTTTTTTGGGATAAGGGGGTGTTAAGGTCTCCTGTTAAGATTGTGGTATTGGATAGTAAATTTTTCATGTCCATTAAGATTTGTCTTCTATAACTTGGTACTCCCCTGTTGGGTGTATATATATTTATGAGTGTTACCTCTTTGTCTTGAATTTTTCCCCTTACCAGTATAGCTAAGCAGGATTGCTACCCCTGCTTTTTTTTTTTTCACTGAGGCATGTAGTTCTGTTTTCCATCCTTTAACTTTTAGCCTATGAGTGTCTTTATGAGTCAAGCATGTTTCTTTTATACAGCATATTGTTGGATTTTCCTTCCTTATCCTCTCTACAAGTCTATTTCTTTTAGTTGGAGAATTCAGTCTATTTACATTGATGGTAATAATTGAAATGTCTTGCCTTATGATTGGCATGTCTTTTACTTACTACTATTCAACACTTTTTCTCCTGTGTTTAATTGGTTGCCCTATGTGGTGGTTTCTTTCTGTTCTCATTTGTTGAGTTCAGATCATTTTGGTCCCCTTCTAAAATATTTTTTGTAGTGTTTATATGGTTGACTTTGATGTCATGAAATTCTTTAGTTGCTCTTTGTTGTGAAAGTATCTCACTTCTCCCTCACACTTGAAGAGAGTTTTGCAGGGTTTAGTAATCTCGGCTGGAATTTATTTTCATGGAGGACTTGAAGCCCTCTCCTCCATGTTCTTCTTGGCTTCATAAATTGTGAGCAGAAATGTGCCGTTTTTCTGATGGGTTTTCCCTTAAATATAATCTGTTTCTTTTCTCTAGCAGCTTTTAGTATATTATTCTTCTGCTGGATTTCTGGTATATTGACTATTACATATATGGGCCTGTTTTTAGTCAAGTTGATGTTATTTGGAGTTCTGTATGCTTCAATTACTGAATATTTGATTGCTTTCTTATATTTCTGAAGTTTTTAGCTATTACTTCTACCAATATTCTTTTTATATCCTTTGTATTGACTCCTTCATTTTCATTGGTTCCTATTAATCTCACATTGTTCATTTTTTTTTCATCATCTCACAGATGTTGAAGTATTTTTTCCTGGATCCTAGTTGTTTTTAAGAGATCCTTTCTTACCTTTTTACTACATGTGACTATGTCTTCAAGATATGAAACTCTATCTTCACTTTTGTTCATACTGTTTTGGCAACTTGTGATTGAAATTTTATTTTTTCATATATCTCTTTGAAACTGTTTTATGTGATCTATTTCTTTCCTATATTGTGCAGTCAGGGAATCCATCATTTTTCTCTTCTCCTCTAATTTTTATCAATGTCTTCCTTAGTTGTACTTAAGTCTTTCATTATTGCTATCCTTTCTCTGTCTAGTCAAGAGATTATTTCTGCTCTGTTCTTTTCTGTACTTTTCTACAATTGTCCAACTTCTTTAGATGCTATTAATTTAACAATGTCTTTTTTTTTACTTCAGAGGTTATTTCTGCTCTGGTTTCCTATATACGTTTCTGTAGTTGTTTTTCCACTTCTGACTCTATTAATTCATGCATTTCTTTTTTTACTTGAGATGTTATCTCTGATCTGCGTTCCTCTATGCATTTCTGCACTTACCTGTCTCCTTCAGATGCTACCAATGCAGATTTCAGCTGCATGATTCCCATTTTCTTCCATGGTAGTGTCTCCTTATTTGTCCTGGGTTGGCTCTGGTCGTGAGATTGCATCTTCTTCTCTTTGTCATTTTGTATGACCTTTGTATGACCTCTGAACTTTGGTGAAACTATGCCCTTAGCTCCTATCAGAATTTGGGTCCAGATCCACGAGTCTTGATCCCTTCCAGATGTGACTGGCTGTGTCTGGCTCCTGTGTTCTGCTTCTTCCTGCTATAGATGGGTGCAGGCCTGGTAGGTCTGTGTGGGCAGATAGGGACAGAGTTCCAGTGGCTGGTGGGTGAGTGGGTGCACCTTGTGGAGAGTTTCCACCTGGGCACATGCCCAGTCCATCAGCATGGGCAGACAGGGGCGGATCTATTGCGTGGGTCTTCATGACCATTAAGATTAGTCTCAATAGCTGTGTGCTTCTGTGTTGGGCATCCTGTTGAATTTTTCCCCCAACCTGCATGTAGTGGTCTTCTTTATCTCATTTGATCATTCTTGATTTGAAGTTCAGACTAAGAATAGGATTGCTATCCCTGCTTTTTTCTGAGGTTCTGGGGCATGTAGTATTGTTTTCCATCCTTTGACTTTCAGCCTATGAATTTCTTTATGAGTTAAGTGTTTCTTGTATACAGCATATTGTTGGACTTTCCTTCCTAATCCACTGGGCCAGTCTATTTCTTTTAATTGGTGAAATGAAACCATTTACGTTGATAGTTATAATTGTGGTTTATTGATTTATGCTTGCCATGTTATTTATCTGCTATTGGTTACCCATTTATCACCTGTGTTTAATTATGTGTCCTATTGGTTGGGTTCTTTCCATTCTCATTTGTGGAGTTCTGGTCATTTTGGTCCCTCTGTAGAATATCTTTTAATAGTGTGTGTAGTTTTGGCTTTGACATCATGAAATTCTTTAGTTGTTCTTTTTTATGGAAATATTTTACTTCTCCATAAAACTTGAAATTTTGCAGAGTATAGCAGTCTGGGCTGAAATTTGTCTTCATGGAGGACTTGAAGAACTTTGCTCCATGCTCTTCTTGACTTCATAGTTTGTGAAGAGAAATCTGCCATTATTCTTATGGGTTTTCCTTTAAATGTGATCTGTTTCTTTTCTCTAGTGGATTTTATTCTTGTGCAGATTTCTGTAATCTTGACTATTATGTGTCTTCGTGAGTTTTTAATTACATTGATATTCGTTGCAGATCTGTATGCTTCAGTCACATAAACGCCAATTTGTTTCCTCATCTTTGGGAAGTTTCCTGATATTACTTCTGCCCATATTCTTCCTATATCATTTGCATTAACACCTTTCCCATTGATGCATAATAATCTCTCATTACTCATCCTTTACATTGTCTTGTAGATGTTGAGTTATTTTTTCTTTCTCCTAGATTTTTTAAGAGATCCTTTCTTACATTTTCACTAGCTGCTACAGTGTCTTCAAGATCTGAAACTCCGTCTTCAGTTTCATTCAGATAGCTTTACCAGGTTGTCATTTAAGTTTTAAGTTCCTTTGTATCTCTTTGAGTCTCCTTCATGTGATCTATTTCTCTATTATACTGCTCATTCAAGGAGGCTGTCATTTTTCTAATCTCAGCTATTTTTTGTCAGTGTCTTTTTCAGAAGCAGTTATTAATTCTTTCATTATGGTCATCCTTTCTATTTTGGCTTCATAAATTATTTCTGATCTGATTTTATCTCTACCCTTCAATTGTCTCTTTACTTCAGGTGCTATTAATTCAGAGATTTCCTTTTTACTTCAAAGATTATTTCTAAACTGACTTTCCTTATACTTTTCTGCAGTTGTTTCTTTGCTTCAGATTCTATTAATTCAGAGATTTCAGCTGTATGATTCCCATTTTTTTCTGTTAGTCTCCTACATTTGTTCTGGGTGGTTTAAGGGCCTGAGTTTACACTTTGCTCCTTCTCTTTGTCATTGTTATAGCACCGTCCTCTAACCTTTGGTGTAAAGCCTGGTGCAATTATACCTTTAGTGTAATTCTTACCCAAAAAAAGATTATATGGTTAAGGCAGTTGTAGTTTTGTATTTACAGAACTATGGTTTGGAACACTAATAGTGGGTAATGATATTTAGCAGTTGACAAATTTTTGTAACTAAGATCATATAGCTAAGCAGATGTTAAATTAGGAGTTTGAATTTAATTTAGTTTACTTAAGTTCTGTCCGATTGCCTCCTTTTCACGTACCTGTGATGAATGGAATCAGAGGATGAGGAGAACAGTCTGTCAAACTGGGTGGAGCAAGAATTCCCTTTGTGCTTCACAGCCATTATGGATGAGGCTGAGGAAGAGGAAGTTGGTCTGACAGGCTGCATGGAGCAGGAAGTCTCTCCAGTGCCGTGCAGTGGTGTCTGGGAGAGTGGAGGCTTTTTATTCATTTTTTTTTCCTTCACATTTTTTTTCACTTTTCTTTATTGTTTAAATTGAACACGGGTTATATTACATATTTTCATCATCAGATCAGTTTAGATTAATACATATAGGTATATAAGATTGATCAAACAATTAAACATTAACCCTTCTAAATCAACATTATTATCTGTTTTTTTTTTTTTTTTTTTTTTTTTTTTTTTTTTTTTTTTTTTTTT
>PVJA010053624.1:0-11878 GCA_004027025.1 Myocastor coypus
TATATATATATATATATATGGATATATATATATGGATATATATATATGGATATATATATATAGAGAGAGAGAGAGAGAGAGAAAACAGAAAGAAGACCCTCATTACCAAGTATTCAAATACAAATAAGAAAGCTTTAAAAGGCTCTAAAATTAAGTTATTATACATGTCAAAATTCTTAGCAAACTGTAGCTCTGTCACAATCTATATAAGCTTGTTTCATTTTTAAATTAGTTTGGAGTATTGCACTGGATTTTCTTGGGTTTAGCTGGGCTGATAATATTAGATACTTGTTTATACATTTTATGTTTGATATTCTGTATTTTCCTATCGACTTTGAAGGACAAAGCCTTTAAAGCTACTGCTATTCATATGGGCCAGCAAATAAAATATTATCTATTGCTTAAAGCTATATATTATCGAGATCTCTTAAACTGTTTATTAGTCAAACTAAATAAAGTTATTTTAAACAAAACCTTTCTATTTGTGCATATGTTCTTTTATCTCTTCAACAAAATTATACATAAAGATAAATCTTCCACTGTCTAAGTTACTTTTCTCTCATTGCTGGGACAAATACTCGACACACAAGCTTAGGGAAAAAAAGGTTTATGTAGCTCACATTTACTGGAGGTTTCATAATTTAAAGCAGCTTGAATTACATAGCAAGACCTCAAGACTCTACGCAGCTGTGTCTAGGATAATTTGCTCCATACCTCTGAGAAACCGCCGCCTTGGGTCAGGGAAAGGGGACTCTGACAGCGCATGACGTCAGTATAAGGGTTTGTGCCTCTCTTGGCCACGTCCCATCAAGCCCCGCCCTGGTCCTTTGGTCCCACCCCTCGAGCTGCACGCTTAACAGCCCCATGATTTGCATAAGGCTTTGGGAGGATGACTAGATACAAACCATAACATCCACTTGTAACATAAAACTCAAATTCAAAAGATATGCATTGGATCTTTTATAACTTTCCTCCTCTAGCCCAACACATTTCCATCAGTGACACTACTGATTTGCCTAGTGTCCAGAAGCTAGAATCTAGCATAGCACCTAATTTGTAAGTGTTAATCATGATTAATGCACTTTTTTGTTAGACTAGAAACATGGATTTCTCACTGACTCTTTTCACAATGCCTTATGGTTAAATGGCCCTGATAACCACTAGCTTATTCGTCTATCACCTCTACCTCTATCTTAGTCAGTCAGGTCTTCCCCCAACTGTGTCAAAATGATTGTCATTTCCTAGCTGCTCTCCCCACCTCTAGTTTCCCTCCCATACAATTCATCTTGCCAGTAATAGATGAGCACAGAATGCCACAACTTCTTGCCCATCACGTTCGTCAGAGCTCTACAAGGTAGCTTTCATAGCCTCTGTCCTTACGCTCATCTCCTAGCTGTACACTTTTGGTTCTATGCCTGAGTATCCATCTTCTTTTTAGGATCAGGCTGCCTGCTTATATTAAACAAAATATCAAATTCTGTCCATTGAATCTCTTAAGTAATTCTCAAGTTAGTCTTGACTCCATCCCCATGGTCCTTTCATCAATATGACATTGTTTGTTATCTGAGTTGCTACAAAGCCTTCTAATTCTCTCTATTCTTGCCCACACCCAGTTCATACTCCACACTGCTGTCAGAGATATTTATCGAGAGCCAATGTATCCACTATGGCACCCATAATTGGATATCTAGACTTAAATGTGAAGTCAAGTTCCTTGGCCACACTGGCCACATTTGAAGTGCTCAGTGGCCTCATGCGGTTAAGGGTTATCATATTCAGCAGAAAGGATTATAGGATGTGCTCCCCATTGCTGAATTCTATCTGTTAGATAGAATTATATCAGAATATTGTGTCTCTACCTAACACCATGACTCTGTCACTTAGAATGAAGTCCATCTTGGACCAGAATAGAACAAAAATATGAAGAAAATGTGAACTTGTTCTCTCTTCTTGAACTGGAACATCCAATTATTTGTCTTTTTTTGTTGTTGTTGTTGTTGGCACATGTTCACAATAGATACTGATTACATTTAGCATTGGGAGTTTGTGTATGTACATAACACATCTTAATTCTTGTTCACCCTTCCCTGTTTATCCCTATTTCCTCTAACTCTTGACTCTTTTTCCATTTGAGAAGCTCTATATCCATTTTTTCCTGGATTCTACCTTTTCATTAAAAGCCCTTCTTCCTTCCTCCTCCTCCTCCTCCTTCCTCCATCTCTTTCTCTCCACTGGAGGCAAAATAAATTCAACTAAAATGCACCGTCTGTACCACTTTGTCTGGTGGTCATGAGTGCTGAGAAGCTCAACAGATATGTTCAGTTGATCGTTCCGCTTGGCTCATCTACTGTAGTGAGTTAATAGTGCCTCACAAATCATTACAGAAGATCGCCAAATACCAGTGCTATGCTACTAAGCTAAAACATTAGCTGGTTTTCCACTCTGCCTTCTTCCAAAATCCAAAATTTGCATTTATATGGCCTTTTAAACGTTTCCATGTGTGTGACAGACTGTTGCATTGTTGGCTCTCCCCGAGCAATGACTCCCAGAGCCCATGCCCTTGTGTTATTCCTTCTCACAGGAAATCTGACCCTGACCATGTGACCTACTCCAGGCAGCAGGACATTAGCAGGCATGATGTGAGCAGAGGTTTCATAATCACTTCTCTGGGGCCTCTCCCTCACACCTTTTTCTTGTTTCTTTATTTTTATTTTTGTTGCACGATACAAGCTCTCGCTATTCAGCCCAGTCTGGCCGGGAACTCTGGGAAACCCTCCTCTCTCAGCTCTCAAGTGCTGGAATGGCAGGCAAGCATCATCACCACGCTGACTCCTTCACTGTTTGGGAACTCAGATCCCAACCTGGGAAGAAATCCAATCACCACAGAAGCACAGAGCAGGCGTGATGGTTCAAGTACAGTATCAGGGTGCTATGGAGCTGTTCTTTGCCACTAAGGGTCTGGGAGGTCTCTGCATAGGCTCCAAATCTGAGGAGCTGCCAGGGTGAGAAGCAGACGCCCCCCACTCCCTTGGGGGTCCAGTGATGTCTTTGTTTTGTCTCCTTTTTTATATTTTTAGGGAAGAGTCTACATGGTGTTCAGGGTCTCCCTACTACAGCAGACTCATAGCGATTTACCTGTTTACAGCCTCCCAAGAGCTGGGATTACAGGTGTGCACTACCACACCCAGTCTCAATTGCCATGTCACTGTACCCTGGGGGCAGAGTCAGCATGGCAGGCTGGAAGACTGAACTCCCAGACCCTGTACCTGCTTGCAGGCACTTTAATCTGCTGACCTGTGCGGCTGGCCCTCTGTAAGTGTCTTCGGGAACTGCTGCCTGACTGGAAATGTGAGGTGGCAGACAATGGAAAAGATCCCTGGTCATCAAGCAGAAGCTGATGGGATCCATGAAGGCTTTATGGATGCAGTATGCATTCCTATATCATTAGTGGTCTCAAGGTGTGGAGATGCCAACACTAGGTCCAGTGCCCTGAAGACCACAAGTATCCCTGGCCACTATGCCAAGCACTTGTACTGAGGCTGGAAGGAAAGTACCTAGCAAAAGCCTCTGCTTCAGCCTGTCTTCTGGCCCCTCCAGTAAAGCTGTTGACCACAAGGGAGATCAGCTAGAGAGGTTTTTTGGGGGGTATGAACTTCCAAGCGTGGGACCCTTGGCTCTGTCTCTCCAGAACCCTCTATGCTTTATTGTAGTTTGGGCAAGGCAGGAGTTATAGAGTTCCTCGAGTCTGTGTTAGGATTACCATCCAGGGGCACAGGTGCTGTTCAGAAGGCTTACAAGCTATACTGCCTGAGTTGTTCACTCACCAGCTTTCTGCCTTTGACAAGTCCTCATTGTTTCTGATCTTGATGTGTTTATTGATAAATAAAAACATAAATTCTTCTAAGCAATGAGGATTTAAATGAGTCAAAATATATAAACTGCTTAGAACAGTCTCTTAGCGCTAAAAGGCTTAGGGCTTCAAAAGTCAAAGATCTCAAAATTTCTAAGTGCAAAAGTCTAAGATCTCAATTTTTCAGAAATGTCTACAAGTGAAATCTTCCTCATTCCCATCAGGAAAAGTAGTGTGTATTCCATTTCTAACACTGTATAACTCCCAGCATTTAAGAATGGAGCCCCAAGGTCAGGCCCCAGAGTCTCCAGAGGAGATGGACAATTCTCCGTGCCAGCCCTTAGTTCCTTGTCAGCCCTCAGGCCTCCTGTGGAGAACAAGCCTTCACCTCTACAGTACAGTCAGAATTCAGCAAAGCCTGAGTAAACCGTGTGAACCAGTAGACAAAGAGACAGACACACATAAGTCCTGGATTCTGGAGTTATGGTGAACTGATATGAAGGCTTAATAGTCATATTGGGCAAGTATTTTTATTGACCAATAAATAATATTGAACCTGCTGATAACCTAGAGGTCAAACTGCTCCTTCATAATGCTCTGGAGACAGAGCTGGTTGCTCCTGCTAGGTTGGGGCAAGTTCTACCTCCTCGGTACGCTCTGGGGCTGATCTGGGATGTCCAGAAGGTTCAGCTGCCCCTAAGAGACTCAGCAAGTTTATGGGCCTGCTCTTGCTGGCTTGGGGAAGGTTCAGCCTCCACTGGAGGGCCTACAGGGTTATCTAGGGTCTCTGACTGGGGCCAGAAAAGGTTCAACCCCCTTGGTAGGCTCTGAAGACACAATAAGCTCCATAACAAGGCTGCACTTGTTATAGGGTAGGTAAGAATGGTGAGCTTGATTCTGACCCGGAAATCAAAGCATCACCTCATGAATTGGTATTGGTAAAGTTTCAGCCATGTTCTCCAGAAAGACGTCAAAGCTTGAACTGGGGCTTCTTGCTGGACTGGGAGTTTTTCCTCAGGGGGCTGTGCAGGCTGAGGTGGGGCTTCCAGCTGGAGCCCAGGAGGTTTGGTCTCCCCAGGAGATTCAGAAGGCTGAACTGGTTGCTCCTGCTCACACAGAGATGAAGGTTTGTTCTCCACAGGAGGCCTGGGGGCTGACAGGGAACTAAAGGCTGGCACGGAGAAGTGTCCATCTCCTCAGGAAACTGCGAGGCCTGACCTTGGGAGTCCATTCTTAAATACCTGGAATTATACAGTGTTAGAAGCGGAATACACACTACTTTTCCTGATTGGAATGAGGAAGATTTCACTTGTAGACATTTCTGGAAAATTTGGATCTTAGACTCTTGCACTTAGAATTTTTAAGATCTTTGACTTTGGAAAAAAAAAAAAAAAAAAAAAGTCAAGGAAAACTGAGATCTTCAACTTTGGCACTTAGCATTTTTTTCTGTCATTTCTTTAAGAAGATAATATTAAACTTGTCTCTCATTATTTTTTCTTCTTTTCTGGCTTTTACTTTTGGGTAAATATCTAGGGAAAAGTACAATTTGAACTTTCAGTCCCATGCCCTGCGTTTTGCTCTTGCCAAAATGTTCCACTAATTTCATTCCAAGGGTTTAAAAAAAAAAAAAAAAAAAGTTCTTGTAAGTATGCTTTCTGCAAGGCCATGAAGAATAGTGCCAAAAAGGACAATCCCATGAAAAATAGATTTTTTTAGTCTATATCTATGTCAGTTCTATAGATCAAATACTACACTTATAACTATCATGTGAGAGTCAGTTTTTCTCACAAAGTAGGTTTTGACCATTTGTAATCCTTCTAAACATCATCTTGGCTACATTTTTTCCACTCCACTTTGGGTTATATTTTATAGCTTCTCTTTTCATTCTTTACATACCTTTTATAGGTTGGTCTTTGAAAGTAGCATTTCTCCCTTACAACAAAAATTTTACAAGTTTGCTTTGGCTTAAATTAGCTCACTGAAATCACTAATCTAGTATTAGAAATTCTACTAACAAAAAAAATTGTAACTGAAAGAACAAACAGCAAAAACTAGATATTTCTGTTTTGAGATGGTTTTGGAGTCATCTTGCCTTGTTGAAATAAGCACTACTCAAGCTGTGGTCTGATGAACCATTACTGCAATGAGGAAAGTATGAAAATTGGGTGTTTATAAGAAGTTTAGTCATTTGATGTTACCATGACTTCCAATTATGTTATCATTTGTCTCCTAATCCATTTACATTGTGTAATACAAAGCAGTGGTCAGTGACGGATTGGAATTTATTTTCATGATCTGTTTTCCCAGGTTTAAAAAAAAAAATTTAGTCTAAAAGACCTTGGGGTGGCAGAGTTTCCTTCAGCATAGACAGTGAGAAGGTTTCACATTTACTGAAGGCAGGAAAAGGATAGAAGTGAGAGGACAGGCTTGGCAGAGCAACTTTGGGCCAAGTAAAAGGATAAAAATACGCCCAACAGCATAGGTGGGCTGCCATGAAGAGACACGGTATCGGGTGCTTAACGGAGACTGTCCTCCTTCTTATATCTCCCACCCTGGCTTCACAGATACACCATCCTACCAAAATCCTGCTCAAGTTTTCTGGAAGTCCAGATGCAGGGCTCTGAGAGTTTTTTTGCGCATGTTCCTGGGGTCTCATCTCATCTCTTTTTGCAGCTGGTTCTAACCATATCTTACTCTACTGCCTCAGAATAAGACTCAAAAAAAATTGTCAATTATTTATTACTACTTGATGAATAATATCTAATTTAGACCCTAATCATTTGCTCAACCATATGTGGAACAAGCATTTTTAAGTGGAGTTTTGCAGCCTTTGCTAAAGGAGCATGAAACAACTTGTCTAATTCTCTTGACTCATGGTGAAGAACTGTACCCAAGTTTAGACTACCCAAAGAGATGACACATAGGCTAAAGTGAAATTTTAGTTTCACATACTCTGTAATATAACCTACTGATTTAGCCACCTCTGCACAGAGATGAGTGGAAGGTGGCTGTTTTAATATGAACTCAACATCAGGACTGAGCTCTGTGCTGAAGAATCTGTGTACCATTGGGTTCTTTCAGCAGAAATCCTGTACTGAGTACAGAAAGCCCTGCTCCTTGAAGTTGCATGTTTTCAAAATGCTCCTCTGTAGAGGACCACCTGGATGACTCCTTGGAAGAGGAGCAATTGTTTCCATGTTGGCTGAGCCTGACCCTATTTCCATGTAGTGACATGTTTAGAGCTGGCTAGGATGAAGAGCCGGTGCTCCATGCTGTTAGCTGGGATCAGCCTCGAGATAGACTTCCTGGGGCTGGAAAGATTACCAATCAGAGCTGAAGCACTGGTCACAAAGCATTAGATATTACCTCGCTTACATAACGCAGATTACATTTTGTGCAGATCCTTCTCTCTGCAGATTGCAGAAGTGCATGTAGACCTCCTACCAAGCCAGCTCACAGTGCACACGCATACTTCCTGCCATTCTCAGTCACTCATCTTCAAGCCACTCCCCTTTTTATGAATGAATAAAACACATGTTAGGCCTTGGGTCACAGCCTTTGTTCCAGATAGCCATGACCATGGCTGGATTCAGCACCCCTTGGCTCCCCATAACTATAAAAATGCCTTAGGGTCTTTATTCTCATCATGGTTAGCACTGGGTGTGGTAGGTTGGAATTAACTTGATGGGATTTCAATAATTTATCCATGGGATTACAAATATAAACTTCCCAGGCCGAGATGAGCACCAGGAAAGGCTCTTTACACCCCTCAGTCTCGGAGGACCTTTGTCACACTTGCACACGACAGGGGCCTGAGTATACCCCCAAATACTACACACTGTTCTTAGACCTCTTCCTCCCTGACACAGACATATCCAGAGTTTTGCTGCTGATTTTTCTCTAACACATGTCTCAGTCCCAGTAACTAGGTTAATGCCCCATTCAGGGTGACTTTAGGAAGCCATGTAGCCTCCATATGCTTCAGATCTCTTCTCTTAAGCTTCAAATTGGGGATCAGAAATGGTGCAGGTTAAAAGACAAAGCATGTCTACCTTTTGCAGGACAGTATCTGCTCCCATTGATCGCTAGTCCTTTTCCTTTGCCTTGCCCTTCTTCTCCTGACCAAATTCCTACCACAAGTATGGTATTTAAGCCCACAGGCTACTGCTTGAATATGTGAGTTCAAGTCCCAGCTTCTTTGTCTACTAGCTTACATGACTTTATGACAGGCAAGCTATTTAGCCTCTTCAAATCTCAGTGTCTCCAACCTAAGTGCTCATCAATAGATGAGTGGATTTTAAAAGGGTGGTGTGTGTGTGTGTGTGTGTGTGTGTGTGTGTGTGTGTGTGTACACATGATAGAAAATTAGGCTACCATTAAAAAAGGACAGCTGCCATTTGCTACCCTGTAGACAAACCTAAAAAACATACCAACTGAAATAAGTCAGATTCAGCAAAGCAAATACAACTACACCAACTCACTTATATGTGGAATATTTTAAAAGTCAGATACACAGTGCTCAGTAGTGATGAGTGTTAATAAATTTGACTGTGGTGATCATTACATGGCATGTACATGTCAAAGGATTGCACTATGCACCTTGAGTATATTCCATCTCTGACAATTAAATATTTTTAAAGTTTCACTTTCTTCTTCCAAAAAACTGTGAATACTGAGTGAAGTAAAATTATAAAGAGCCTATTGCACTGCTGATACCTAATACACTTCCATAAAGCTGGTTATTGTTCTATTCCCGTATAATTCAATACATACTTCTTGCCTATTGTCTTGATCCTGAATGCTCAGAAGCTGGAAGCTTCCTTTGGGTGCCCCAGTCCTTCGTGACTGTATTTCTGTTTCCACTTGCTGGTTTCCTTCAACAGGCAAATCTCCCTGATGCCCATTTTACCATCTGGCCAGAGCCCCCAGGTGTCAGAGGGCCTTTGAGGAGTCTTTTGGAAGCTTCCAGTGGCCGAAGAACCTCTGGCCAGCTGGCGGGCTGTGACCTCCCCACTACTGTCTTCCCAGGACCCACCGTGATACCCATTGCGCCTCCTGGCTTCTTTATTTCCCACCCAGAACTCCCTGAGCCTGACTAGTTCCAGGATTAAGCAAGTGATCCGGCCCTGGGCCATCTGCTGAGCCCTAGAACTGACAGGACTTGCCTGTGGAACATGCAGGGCCTCAGACCCATCCTGGCTTGGCGTATCACTATCGTGTTGTGTCATAATCCTGGCACCAGACTGAAGGCAGATGTTGGAAGAGCTGAGTTGTCACGATGGACTGTGACTCTTGCTGAGCCTCTGCTGACATTTCTCCTTCCAAGGAAATCACTTAGATTTCTCCCATTCACCTTCCCACTCTTTGTTGGTGGTTCCTTCTTCAGCTTCATTCCACTCTTGGGGGAACTAAGAACCCAACACCTACATGCATGGCATGAAAGCCAGCTCTGCCCACCAAGGGCCCTGGCTTGAGCTTAATCTGGCCTGCACCTGGGATGGAGCAGGGAGGTCTCAGATGAGTTTAAGATCCGCTATTCATCTTCAAATTCTGGGGTGAGGACTAGCCATGAGAGGTCTTTTGTGGGAACAGAAGGCTCCTCCTTACAAGAACCCATGATAGTTGCTCTAGCCCACTACAGCCCGTGTGTGAAAATGGGATGTTCTTCCTAGATGCCCACCGAGTGCCCTCACTTATGAGCTTGTGGCCACATGGCCTAGGTTTCTGGAAAACACACACACATACACACACACACACACACACACACACACACACACACACACACAGAAGCCAGATCTCATTGGAGCTCATTGGATAAAATATGAAAGCTTTGGTCCCATACTTGGGAAGAATATGCATCCTCAGATATCTGTGAGCATTCACTCATTCACGCATTCAAAAATACAGTGAGCACTTACTGTGTGCTAGGAGTTCAACCCAGCTTTGGGACACGAAGAGAGGGTAGCCAAGGACAGCCTCTCACACCACGTGGCTGGTGGTCAGACGTTCGGACTCACGGAAGCACTAATGACCCACAGCTGCCACTCCACCGTTTGGCTATAAAAAAGCTCTCCTGGAATCCTCTGAGGCTCCTGCCATGTCTGAGAGTTGCACTATTTTAAGATACAGTTTGGACACGGCTATATAATTGCCAAATAAGGCTCCCAAAGTCAAATGTCAATAAAAACATATTCTATATTTTAACCACAAGGGAAAGGGATCATTTTTTTTCGCCACAAACAAAATGAAATTTGAATCCCTCTCTTCCTCCCATGGAAAGCTGTAAGAGAATTTCCATAGCATGGAAGTCTTCTAGTCCCTTTTCTCTCAAGAATGAACTCACTTTAAAAAAAAAAAACAAGGGGCTGGGGAGATAGCTCCGTGGCACAAATGCCTGCCTGGCAAGTGCAAGGTTGTGAGTTTGAACACTGAAATGGCCAAAAAAAAAATAATAATAATAATAAATAAATAAATAAATAAATAATCATTTATTTATGTATCACAGGATCTCACAGCACAGCTCAGACTCATAGTGAACTCTCCTGTCCCAGCCTCTCCAGCACTGGGATTACAGGCCCATGCCAACACACTCACCATCTTGGTGATCAGCACAGTATGCAGTGCTGGGGATTGAATCTGGGTCCTTACCCTTTCCAGGCAAGTGCTTAGACCACTGAGATATCTTCTTAGCCTCACCATTTTTTAACTTCCCTTTATTTTATTGAACTAAAGATCAAAAGGTGCCACCTTTGCAAATGACTTAGAACTAAGTCTGTGTGTCCTCTATGACATTTTGTCTCTTATGAGTTTAGGAACTTGGTAAAATCTAAGGACTAAGATCTCAGCTAGGTAGCATTCAAGGATGCCTGCACAATAAAGGATGCATTTGCTCAGATCCCGGCTCCCTCAGCAGACTGCTGTGAAGGCAGATTTCCCAGGAAGACGTCTCTTCTGTGCCTTTCATAATGGATGCTTTCAGGCCTATGCCAGGTTAGTAACAGGGTGCCTTCCAACCATTAACCCAGGCTCTCCTTAAACAAACGCTAGAAGGCACCCTTGGGTGCTGAGCCTGCGCACCCGCCGCGGGTACGCCCCTGCACCCCTCTGCCCCGCCTCTGCGTTCCCGCGACTAACTTCCTGTTCCAGCCCAGACCCAAATCGCACCGCTGGGAGCTGAGCCCGTGCGCCTGCTTGGTCAGGATCCTTGGCCTGCCTTCCCTTTCCCCGCCCCCCCTTTTTTTTTTGAACCCCTCCAGCCCAAGCTCCAGCACCGAACCCATCAAATAGCCCGTTTGGCAACCGATCTGGTCCACGAGCCTACCAGGACTACTCAATCCCAAAGCTCCACCTCCACCTACAGACCACATCCACCAGGATTCACAAAAGCTAGCAGCCAGAGCCCCAACACAAGAGTCAGGAACCTCTGGAGAAGAACCACCTTGGAGTCTCCAGACCAAACGCCCATAGTCACAGCATAACACCACCAAGGTGCAGAGGTCGCTTCCATACAAAATGATAACAACAGGGAGTAGGAGGCAATCTCAGGACCCGTGCCCACCCAAACCAAATACAGAAGACACTATCATGGAAGAAAATGAGAATTATACAGATGAAACCTCTGAATTGGTAGCATCTGAGGCAGACACACAAGTGCAGAAACTTATAGAGCAACTGAGATCAGAGATAACATCTGGAGTAAAAAAAGAAATACATGAAGTGGAAAAATGGCTGGAGAAACGTATAGAGGACAACAGAGCAGAAATAATATCTAAAGTTGACAAAGACATGCCTAAATCAATAGCATCCCAAGTAGGGGAACAACTACACAGAAGTAGAAAGGAGAACAGAATAGAAATAATCTCTGTATTAGAGAGAGAAAGGATAACCATAATGACAGACTTCAATACTATTAAAGAAGACATCGATAAAAAATTAGAGGAGAATAGAAAAATGATGGACTCCCTGACGGAGCAATATAGGAAAGACATAGATCGCATGAAACAGTTTCAAAGAGATATACAAGAAAAT
>PVJA010053625.1:0-11881 GCA_004027025.1 Myocastor coypus
ATTTATTTGGTTTATTTGATGCTAGCGCAGCTGAAGTTTCAGGTTAGTAAGAAAAGCCCCAGAAGTCCATCTTAAGACTGGAAACTGGTCTGAATCTTGGAACCACATTCGGGTGCCATGGTCAGAATCAGGTGAGATGACAACTCACAAGCAGTGGCCCTGGACCATACGCTGAGAATCTTTGTGCCACTCTGTGATGGAAGCTCCTAGGATAACTCAAGGTCTTGCCTCAGGTAGAACAAGAAAACGTCTCTACGAGCAACTGGGTTTGGAGTTGGTTTGTTGATCAGCCAGTCCATTAACTTTGTTTGGAGGCCTCATGTAAAATTAGTTTGGTGGGGCTGATGATATAGCCCAGCTGACTAAACACCTGCTTTGGCAAGCTTAGGCAAGCTTAGGCAAGTTCAATTCCCGGCACCACATGCTGTGCCAGCCCTGCCCCTGGGGTGGGCTGAGCCAGCCATAGATTCCAGGCATGGTGATGCATACCTGTAATCCCAGCGCTGGGGAGACTGAAACCAGGAGGATCACTATGAGTCTGATCTGTGTAGTGAAACCCTGTAACAACGAAATATGTTAATAATAATAATAATAACAACAACAACAACAATATAAAATTAGTTTGTGGGGAGTACCAGGAACTGAACTCAGGGTCTCACACTTGATAGGCAGGCACTGCACCCACTGAACTATAACTCTGGCCAAAGTTCCTTTTTATGGAGCTGATTAACTTAGGTATCACTCTGCTATACAGGAACACAGGAAGTTCAGTCAGACAATGCTGTAACTATAACCCAACCACTGCCCTCTCGCCAGGCCTCCTATTCTTCTACCCTGATTCAAGATTTCCCCTGGGAGGCAGAATCTGGGAGATGAGGATGTGTCTCTACAGAAGGGCACAGCACCGCTGAGGACCTGCAAACCAGGTGCAGGGAAGCTTGAAGGACACTCTCGGCATCAGAGGTGCAAAGCTGGCAGCCTTTTGGGCAGGGAAGGGTCTTTCCATCCTACAGCTTAAGCTGGACTCATCATGGAGTCTAAGCTGGCTTCAATCTTGAGGCAATCTTCCTATCTCAGCCTCCCAAGTGCTGTAGTGACAGGTGTGTGCCACCACGCCCGGCTGAACACTTTCTTATATGTGGAAGGAGACAATCTGTATATTCTGCGTCCCCTTTGCCATCATGGGCGTTGCCTTATCAACATTCCCTTACTAGTAGACCAACTTCACGTTGCCATTACCTGAGAAAACATCAGCCTGTTTGTTTTCAGCCAAACTTGTGAATGCAAGTTTCTAGCAAAAAGTAGTGAAAAATACAAACTGGGCATCCTCAGAAAGTGTGGCCCTATGAAGATAACATGGGCAATTAATAGTTTTCAGTGTCTTGGGGCCCGGCGGGATGGCTCAGTGGTCTAAAGCGCCTGCTTGGGAAAGCTTGGGCGGCTTCAGGGACAGCAGTTCAATCCCTGGCACCACATGCTGCACCAGCCCTGCCCTTGGGGCAGGCTGAGCCGGCCATAAAAATGAGTGAATAAACAAACAAAGGTTCTGAAACAAGAAAAATAAATAAATAAATAAATAAAATAATTTTAAAAAGTTTTCAGTGTCTAAGTACCTGTGTTAGACAGTACTGTACACAGTCTTTTTTCTTTTTCTTTTTTTTTTTTTTTGTGGGACCAGGGTTCGAACTCATGACCTTGCAGTTGCCCAGCAGGCACTTGTACCCCGGAGCTATCTCCCCAGCACCCCCATGTACACAGTCATTTGGGATGGTATTTCTCAACCTAGGTTGGCCAAACATTTGCTTTGGGGTTTTTTGTTTGTTTGTTTTGTTTTTTGCAGGACCCGGGATTAAACAAAGGCCCTTGGTGCTTGCCAGGCAAGCACTTATTTCACTGAGCTATTTCCCCAGCCCCTAATTTTAAGTTCCCTTTTTTTTTTTTTTTTTTTTTTTTGGTGGTACCAGGGATTGAACTCAGGAACTTGTGCTTACCAGGCCAGCACTTATTCCACTGAGCTATGTCCCCAGCCCCCAAACATTTGCTTTGAATGGAATTGAACAGTATGTACCTGAGAATCTTGCCTTATTGAAGAACTTCAATATAGCTAATGGCTAGAGGAATTCACAGAAATCCTTTTCTTCCCATTCCTACTGGCCACTTCCATCCTCCCTGCCCACCCTGGAGAAAAGGAACATGGTTTCTCTAAAGTGGACTGTGGTTACTCATTACATAATATTTGGACAGATGTGTCATTTGCAGATATAACAGGTCTGTGCTTCACCACCCCCTGCACAATTACTCAGATCACCATCTGAGGAGCTGTAAGAGTGACTCACAAGGAAAAAAAAGTCCCTGCAAAGCACAGTGGCCATCTGCATGGCACTAGCAAACAGAGACACCACGAGAGAGGACTTCTCTGGGAACCCTAAATGGTCAATATTACAGGCATTCTGCAGCTTAAACCTTCAACTCTCTATAACCTGTATCTAGAGCAGAGTTCAACTAGCTATGCAATTTCAGTCAAAAGGCTCTATTTTGGTAAACAGGATACAAAAAAAAATTTTTTTTCAGTATGAGGGAATGAACCCAGAGTCTTATGCATGTTAGATAAACATCCTTATAGTTACTATATATATATATATATATATATATATATATATATATATATATATAATTATTTTCACAGTACTGGGGATTAAACTCAGGACACTGTGCTTGTTACAATATATACTGAGTGAGGAAAAATTACATAGACGTTTCTCATTAATAGAACAAGCAGGGGCCTAGTGGGATGGCTCAGTGGTCTAAAGCGCCTGCTTAGGAAAGCTTGGGCGGCTGCAGGGACCGTGGTTCCATCCCAGGCACCACATGCTGCACCAGCCCTGCCCTGGGGGCGGGCTGAGCCAGCCATAAAAATGAGTGAATAAACAAACAAAGGTTCTGAAACAAGAAAAATATAAATAAATAAATAAAATTAAAAAATTCTTAAAAAAAAAAAAAGAACAAGCATCTACACAAATTAGATTCCCAATGATGTCTGGCCAAAAAAAAAAAAAGCATAACTAGAATTACGGTACTCTCTGTTTTTAAAGTTAACCTACATTAAAATACCAAGAGAACAGAGACATTTCATATTAACTGTTATCGCCTACCTTTCCTTTAGTTATTCAAAAGATGATTGTAACAAACCCACTACACAAATCTCCTCAAATAAAAAAGATAATAATACTTCCCTGGTTGTGGTTTGGTTGCAAAAAAGGCAAATTGGTGCATATTTAACAATTTGTTGGTGCAAATTCATCTGCATCTTTTAATTGGTGTTAATTAGATTAGAACTAAAATTGCTTTAATCCCCTATCTTGCCTTTTTTGATGCAAACTAATTTTCTCAGCTGGATGTCAAAGTTTCCTATTAATTACACTTTTCTAGCAGGAGCTTCTGCAGCAATGTAGACTCAAATATTGAGACCAAGAGCATTTTTCAGAAGCTGCTTGGAATGAACCTTCTGGGAAAAAAAATAAGACTTGGTGAGAATTGACAGTTGGGGGATAAGAAGTAAATTCACCCAAATTTAATGGTAAATCAAAGCTTCCACATTTAGCAAATCGGGGGCTGTCTGAGGCATGGGAGCTTGGAACATTTGGCAGCTGTAAATAACACCCTAGAATGTAACTCTGCCACTGTGCAGATGTTAGAACAGACCTGAAACAACAAGGAAATGTTTAGCCTTATGGTTAAGAAGATAACCTGCTTGTAAATCCTGAGAATATCAGTATGCGGCTGTCTTTTACTTTATCATCCAGGGGCCACTCAAAATACTGCTATGCTTTTCAAATGGAAAACATAGGCAAAACATAAGGCATCTTAGGAGAATTAAGTTCCATGTCTCATATGGTTTCCTGCAAATATTTCAACCCTTCTCTAATATTGAGTGTGTTGGGAGAAAAGGCCACAAAATACATTCAATGTCTTTTATGGCAAGGTGACCCCAAATAAAATTTTACGTAGTCAAGGATTTTTGATAGTTCTTTATCCATTGCTTTCCTCTTGCTATGCACTGGTGGTGATTGAAACCCGATGTGAACTGCAAAAACAAGCCATAAAACATTTTATGTACAAATAAAACAGTAGCCATTAGGTTTTGCTAGGATGTCTGAGTAGATGTTCAACATGGAAACATGATAAAACAACTGTAAACTGATTGTGATCAAATGTAATTACAACAACTTGTCTCTGGTGAATGACATGATCTAAACACAGTCACAGGCTTCTTCAAAATTACTTTGGGCAAAGAACCAAGAGAACACTATATCCTTTCTTCACCAAAGGCATTTTGCCAAATAAATTGCAAACACACAAGCTTTAATAACCATGGCCAAAAAAAGCACTTGGGAACTCATTATAGAAATGTTTAAAAGACACAGGCATGCACACACATGCACTTATATTTGATAAAAACTCTTTCATATTAATATCATTAATATTAATATCATCCATATTAATATTAATATAATTCCACTGAAAAAGTCACACATTTGAGATTTTTAATTGGTGCTCCCCAGAAATAAATCCACAGAGCCATAGGCAATTGCAAGGCTGACTCTCTCTCTCTCTCTCTCTCTTTCTCAGGCTCTCTTCCCTCTCTTCCATCTCTCTCTTCTCCAGTCTATTTGGCTATCTCTCCTAACATCTTTATTTTGGAGAGGCTACAACAGAATCTACTTGAAGATTTTTATTTAGCTAAAAGCAAACAATGGATTCCATGGAATAATCTTATCTTTTCAATAAGCTGTTACAAGTGGGTTCTCTTCTTTTTGTTGCAACCAACCATTGCATTTTCTTCAGAAACAGAGAAAAGAAAGGTGGCCTTTTAGCACTGCTGTCAGCACCTGCCAGTTAGATCTAGAAACCTACTGATATGGGGAAAAATGGAGAGAGACTGGGCTGTCAGTCCTGCTTTTCAACTCTGGCTGATGCTCTGGTGTCTGGTGCTAAAATGACTCTAACAGTGCTGAGCCTACTGCAGAGTATTATCAAGAAGACTAAAACTCATCCCACTTAGAAGAATTTACCACAGAAGCTACATTTCCAGACAAAAACTTTCACACAAATGTCTGTATCAGCATTACTCAAAATAAGTAGAAACAGCCCAAATGTCAGCAACTGAGCAATGTGTAAGTACAAGTGAAATACACAGAAGGTGCAGAATCGGGCCCGGCGGGATGGCTCAGTGGTCTAAAGCGCCTGCTTGGGGAAGCTTGGGCGGCTTCAGGGACTGCCGTTCGATCCCTGGCACCACATGCTGCTCCAGCCCTGACCTCGGGGTGGGCTAAGCCGGCCATAAAAATGAGTGAATAAACAAACAAAGGTTCTGAAACAAGAATAAAAACAATAAATAAATAAAAAAAAAGAAGGTGCAGAATCATTCATCCATAAAAGGAACAAAATGCTGGCACATGCGACAACATGGCTATACCTCGGAAAGTGAAAGCAGGTAGTCACAAAAGGATCACACACTGCATGGCTGCATTTATAGGAAATGCCCACAAAAAAAAAAAAAAAGAAAGAAAGAAATGCCCACACGCAGCAGAGCCATGGAGACAGACTGAGCAGAGTGGTGGCTAACCAGGCCTGGGAATGTGGGGGCAATGGGAAGTAACTTATTAATGGGTACAGGTTTCCTTTCTGGCAGATAAAATATGGTGATAGCTGCATGTCAATGTGAATAAACTAAAAACCACTCAACTCAGAGACTGGTAGTCTTTCAGTGGGTGAATTGTATGAAACAAATTACTCCGCAGTAAAGCTAATATACACACATATAAAGTACACATAAATGAAGTAGAAATAATTGGCATCTTGTAACAATGGTTATTCTTCTCTTAATATATATGGCAATCCTAAAGCCTAAAGAGGGCTCCAAATAAAGTTTGATTTCAATTCTGCCCACCCCTGATGAAAAAGAATATTAGGAAAAACACATCCCATACCTCCACCAAATCTGTTCTTGTGGAGGTCACCAATGAGCCCCATGTTGCTAAGCTCAGTGGCCAAGCTACTTGCTAAGCTACTTGACCTGGTAGCAGCAGTATCTGTCATAGTTAACCATTCCTCTGGGCCTGTGGCGCTGCCTGCCCTGAACCCTGGAGACACAGCCTGGTCATCAGCCCATCTGGTCATCAGCCCATTTCAAAGCTCACGATCCCTGGTCATCAGCCCATTTCAAAGCTCACGAGCCTACCACTGCTTTGCTGGCTCTGTCCCCACCTGTTAATGTTGGAGTGACACTGAGTTCATTCCTAAGTGACCCTCTCTAGCCTCTTTGCTTTCTTATCATCTCTTTGCTGACAACTTCGTGTGTAGATTTCTCATCTTGACCTTTCTCTCAAATGCCAGGCTTCTGTACTCCATTACCTATTGACATCTTCACAGAAAATTCTAAAAATTCTAAATAGCTATCTCTGACTAGGAACATCCAAAGCTCAACTCTTGACCCCAGCCCTAACCAAATCACGCTCGCTCTGCGGCCTGCTTCATCTGAGCTACAGTAGTTCTTTCCTTCCAGTCACCCACGACAAAAACCTAGATGGTCTTTCATGATTCCTCTTATTTCCAACTGAGAAACATTCAGTCCACTAAGAAATCTCATTACTTCTGCTTTAGAATAGATCTAAAACTCACCTAGCCACTTCTTACCTGGGTGTGAGTCCCCATGGCTCCCACCTGGCCCAGGGCAACTACATCCTGCTTGGTCATTCAGCTTAGTATCTGTCAGATGATCCCATGGCTGATGGGAGATTTCTCCAGAGCTGTCATCTGCCCACATCTGGTCCATAGCAACTTTGCAAGTTTGGAATGTACAGGGCTGGAGAGATAGCTGGCGCAGCATGTGGTGCTGGGGATCGAACAGTGGTCCCTGAAGCCACCTGCAGGTGCTTTAGACCACTGAGCCATCCTGCCAGGCCCCACCTACCCTATTTAAAGCTTATAAATCCCCACCCCCACTGACTTTTCTTTTTTGTCTTTTTGAGACAAGGTCCTGCAGTGCAACTTAGGTTGGCCTGGAGCTCATTTTGAGTCAAATTTGAAATGATCTGACTGCCTCAGCCTAGTGAATGCTGGGACTACAAGTGTACCCCACCATACACCTGGCTTCCCATTGATTCTATTTTTTCCCCATTGATTCTTTTTATTTATTTTTTTAACTTTTTTTATTTACTTATATTATGGCCAGCTCAGCCTACCCTGGGGGTGGGGCTGGTGCAGCATGTGGTACCAGGGATTGAACTGCAGTCCTTGTGGTTGCCTTAGCTTGCATAAGCAGGTGTTTTAGACTGCTGAGCTATCTCACTGGCCCCTCTTTTTATTTTTTGGTATGGGTTTCACTACACAGCTTGAACTCATAGTGATCCTGCTATCTCATCCTCCCCAGCACTGGCATTCCAGGCATGTGACACCATAGCTGGTTTTGGGACCCATAGGGTAGCCCCAAGGTTCCAGGACTCATATAGCATGGGGTACTGGGGATCCAACCCGGGGTCCTTGTGGTTGCCAGGCAGGTGCTTAGTGAGGCCTATAAAACTTCATCTGATTAACATCTGATTCAACCACACCATGCCCTTTCAAGCTGGTTTTAGCTGTTCCTGTCTCCTGGCCAGCCCACCACCAGCCGGTATTCTAGAAAGTAGGCTAGGGCTGCTGTGGCTGCTCAGGTGAGCTCAGATACCAAGAATGAAGAGTTAAGCTTTGTTTAAAACACATTTATCTAGGGGCCAGGGAGATAGCTCCAAGGCACAAGTGCCTGACTGGCATGTGCAAGGTCGTGAGTTGGAACCCCAGTCCCACAAACAACAACAAACACATTTATCTGGTTCAAATAGCTGACATTGGGTGCTGGGGGGATAGCTCCTGGCATAAGTGACTGCCTGGCAAGTGCAAAGTTGTGAGTTCAAACCCTGGTCCCGCCAAAAAAAAAAAAAAAAAAAAAAAACCCAAAATGAATAAACAGCTGACATTATATTAAAGAAGACTTGCTTTTGCTCTTCATCTTTTCAAACTTATTTGGCAAGCATTAATGAAAAAGCATAGGCAAAGACTTTATATCTCAGATGACCATAGACCACACACACACACACACACACACACACACACTGATCAAAATAAGGTGACTCTTTATAATAAGACATACTGACATTAATCTTTCTCAAAATACTCTCCCTCACTTCATATATCCTTATCCCATCATTGCTGCCATTTTAAAGCATTTTTTGACATTTATTTTATTTGTATTTTTTATTTTATTATTATTATTTTTAATTTATAGTATGGCTGGCTCAACCTGCCCTGAGGGTGGGGCTGGCGTAGCATGTGGTGCTGGGGATTGAACCTCGGTCCCTGCAACAATGTTGCCTAGTCTTGCCTCAGTAGGTGCTTTAGATCGCTGAGCCATCTCGCCTGCCCTGAAATTTATTTTAACGTATTTGGTACAAGGTCTCACTATGCATTTTCGACTCATAGCGATCCTCCAGTTCAGCCTCCTTAGCACTAGGTTACAGGAATAGTTTTGGTGACTGGCTTAGTGTGCCCAGGGCTGGCATGCATGTGGTACCAGGGGAATCAAATCCCAATCCCTGTACTTGCCCAAGCAGGCACTTAGTCCACTAAGCTATCTTGCTGACCCCTTTTCTTTCTTTCCTTTCCTTCCTTCCTTCCTTCCTTTCTTTCTTTCTTTCTTTCTTTTTTTCTTTTCTTCCTTCTTTCATTGTATTTGCTATAAGGTCTCTCATAGTGATCTCCCTGTTTTCAGCCTCCCCGGTGCTGGAATTATAGGTGTGTGCCACCACACCTAGTCTCAGTGGACAGCTTAGTGCCCCTGGGGTGCAGCCAGCTGGGCCTGCGGTGCCAGGGATTGAACCCAGGCTCCTGCGTTTGCCAAACAGGTGCTTAGATTGCTGAACTCCCAGCTCTCTAAAGCAGACTTGGAAGTCCTCTGTTATGTCTTTATGTGATTGCCTTAACGTCCTGAATCAATTCAAAACTAATTTCTCTTTTTTTTTTGTGGAACTGGTGATCAAACTCAGGACTTTGCACTTGCCAGGCAGGTAGGTACTTGTACCCCTGAGCTATCTCCCCAACTCCCTCAAAACAGCAATTTCTGTCAAACAAAAACATTACAGTATCCTTATTCACCATTGTGAAATTTCAAGCTCCTCCTCAAAGTTAAAGTAACCATGAATAGTAAAACGTTTCCATCAATTCAGCACTTTGAGGCAGCCATGAGAGTGCAACTAAAGACACACAGGAAAAGACTTCTAGAACTGCTCCAAAAAGTGGCAAAAATGATGGAATTGGGGCCTGGCGGGATGGCTCAGTGGTCTAAAGCGCCTGCTTGGGAAAGCTTGGGCGGCTTCAGGGACCACGGTTCGATCCCTGGCACCACATGCTGTGCCAGCCCTGCCCTCGGGGTGGGCTGAGCCGGCCATAAAAATGAGTGAATAAACAAACAAAGGTTCTGAAACAAGAAAAAAATAAATAAATAAAATAAAAAATTCTTTAAAAAATTATGGAATTAGTATGTTTGAAGCGGGGGGTGGAGAGATAGCTCTGTGGCACAAGCACCTGCCTGGCAAGTGCAAGGTCATGAGTTTGAACCCGAGTCCCACAAAAAAGAAAAAAAAGTATGTTTAAAGCAAAGGAGACACTTTTGAGATGGATTAATAGCAATGCCTTTTTTTTTTTTCAGTACTGGGGATTGAAGTCATGATCCTGTGCTTGCCAGACCTACACTTATTCCACTGAGCTATCTCCCTGGCCCAGCAATGTGTCTTTTACTGTAATATGTTTTTTATTCTTTAGACAGAGTTTTGCTATGTATTTCAGGCTGGCTTTGAACTCATGGCAATCCTCCTGCCTCAGCCTCACAAATGCTGGGATTATAGGTGTGCACCACTACACCTGGCTGTAAATTTCTAAAAATGTGAACATTCAAAAAGAAGAGAATGTTCACCATATTTTTCAATCACACTTCATTATATACCTTTGTGTTTCCTATCTGCCAATGGAAATATTCGAAAGAATTTAGTTCCCTGATGAAATCACATGAGTGTGGAATTAAAGTGAAATTAAAGTGAGACCTATGGGAATATCTATTCTTTTTTTTTTTTTCTTGTTTCAGAACTTTTGTTTGTTTATTTATTTATTTTTATGGCCCGCTCAGCCCACCCTGAGGGCATGGCTGGCGCAGCATGTGGTGCCGGGGATCAAACCGCGGTCCCTGCAACCGCCCAAGCTTTCCTAAGCAGGTGCTTTAGACCACTGAGCCATCCTGCCGGGCCCGGGAATATCTATTCTAATAAAAAAGAAATTACTGTTATGGATGATATAAAATTAGTAAGACTTCATCAAAACAACTGAAATGTAGGCACTTTCAGTTGCTTCCCTTGGACAGAGCCTGCAATTCAACCCTTTTAAGATGCAGATGCTGGGGCCCGGTGGGATGGCTCAGTGGTCTAAAGCGCCTGCTTAGGAAAGCTTGGGTGGCTTCAGGGACCGCAGTTCAATCCCCGGCACCACATGCTGCACCAGCCCTGCGCTCCGGCTGGCTGAGCCGGCCATAAAAATGAGTGAATAAACAAACAAAGGTTCTGAAACAAGAAAAAAATAAATAAATAAAATAAAATACTCTTAAAAAAAAATAAATAATAAAAGTGCTTTTCATTTAAAAAAAAAAAAAAAAAAAAAAGATGCAGATGCTGCCTAGAAAGCTGAAACCAGAACTTCCGCCATTTTGGGGTAGGTGAAGCGAGCCTTCCTCTTTCTCAGTGCAAGTTTACTGTCTGGATAAACACGTCCCTTAAACTGTCACCTTGAGATTCCATGCAGAATCTGGCTCTGTGTGTGCCATGGAAACCTGGTTGTCCCAGACCCATAGCAGACTGGAGTTGAGAAGGACACATCACCTGCCTGTATTGCCTACTGGGAGCATATTGAGATCCATTCCCCTGGGTTGGTCACATGTGATGTTTCCATGGAGAGTACTTAGTCCCAAGTGCAGGCTCCCACTGTGTTCTGGTGGGACAGGGGTGTCTGACAGACCCTGTATCCTTGTGACCATGAGACCTCTGAGCTTCCCAAAGAGCCTCCCAACATAACTCATCTTGCTTTCCTTTGGGTCAGTGTAGTTATCTAATTTAGGGGGAAGCCCCTCAAAAGTAGAAGTCCAAAAGGTTCTCTGGGTGGGACATGGGACATTCATATTCAGGTTGCATGTAAGGTTAGATGCACAGTGGCCTTGCACAAGACCCCAAGGAGAGGCGACATCCACAAAAGTCCCAGGGAACCAAGCACAGGGCACCCAGACAGCACCAGGAAAGCTGAAGGCTCCTGGGCCTCTTTCTTTTTAATAGAGGTGAGGGCACATATCCAGCACTGGTGACTTTTTGGGGGCAGTGGAAAATTCCACATTAATGCTGTAAAAGCTGCACCATATTTTGACACCTGCTACATTGGTGTTATGGTTTATGTCTAGTTGTCCCCCCAAAGCCTCATGGAGTCATTGGGCAAAGACTTCTAGAGTTTGAGACTTGATCCATGATCCCTGGGATTATAGGTTTTTGTACTGATGGTATTATGGGTGGAAGTACTTCTGGGATTATGGGTGTAGTTTAGGGTGGGAGCTAAGGTGGAGAGCCTGAATGTAATATAAAGAGAGACAGAGAGACAGACTGGAGCTCTAGCTGTTGCTGTTGCTCTGCTGCTGTGTTGGTTGGCTACCTCTGCCACCATTTTGTTGCTGTTCTGCCGCCATGAACTGGATGCTCTCTGCTCTGTTCCACTCAGCCTTGGGCCAGCCGAATATGGACTGAAACCTCCACAAACTGTG
>PVJA010053626.1:0-11899 GCA_004027025.1 Myocastor coypus
CCTTTTCAATTTTTTTTTTTTTTTTTTTTGAGATAGTCTTAAAAGTTACTAAAATGTCTAGATTGGGCTAAAATTTATAGTCTCCTGCCTTGGCCTCCAGAGTGCTGAGGTTATAAGCATGTGCCATGCAGCCCTCCACAGGAAGTGATTTCTAATCTTTGGAACTCTTCTTTTACCACTGTATAATGGCAATAGTAAGTGAATACAACAGGAAGCTACAGACCCAGCCCACAAGCATGCGAAGCAGCAGCAAGTATTTGCGGCAGGCATGATGCTCACAAGCGCACTAAGCCCGAATCAATTTCAATTTGGAAACAAAGTACCAAGACCCAGCTGACTTCCTCTATTCCTGATGTTGATCTGTCTGAAAACACTCTTATGTCCATGATTTGTAATTATTATATTTGCTATCCGAGACCAACAGAAGCTTGAAATCAAAAGTACTACATGAGATCAGGCATCGCTTCTTGGCCTTTTGGCTAAGATCAAGTGTATGAGATCAGGTAACTTAATGATATATACTTGACATTGTGCTAGGGTACTATGAGAGCAACCACACTTTTTACAAGGAAAATTAAGCAGAACAAAAGAAAAGGAATATAAGGGAAAATAAAGGAAGGAGAAAAAGTACTAAATCCCAACGTGCTCAAAAATAAAAGCATGTTAATTATTACAAATCTACATGACAGAGGGTGATAGCCATAAAAACTCTGGGCCTTTAAAACAAAACTTTTGACAATAGCCACCTGAAAATTCTGATTTCCAAGAAGGAAAAATATATACATTATTATTTCTGCTTTCAGCCTCCCAAGCATTGGGATTACAGATCCATGCCACCACACCCAGTCTCAGTCACCATTTCAGTCTGCCTCAGGGGTGAGGCTGGCTTGGCACACCAGGGATCGAACCCCAGTCCCCACTCCTGCCCTACACAGGCATTTTAGTCCTCTGAGCTATCTGGCTGGCCCAAACATTTCTATAGCTCTTTCTTTCTTTCTTTCTTTCTTTCTTTCTTTCTTTCTTCTTTTTTTTTTTCCTGGTATGAAGGATCAAACTCAAGACCTTGTGCTTCCCAAGCAAGCACTTATTCCACTGAGCTATCCTCCCAGCCCTAAGAATATTATAAAATTATTGCAATTATGTTGATTTATCCCACACTTTCCACCTTGCTTTTTTAAAGATTATTTTATTTTACATGTCTCAAATAACAAATAGTCTCACAAAAATCTGTTTCTTTTTAAAAAGAAATTAGACTTCTTAATGAAAACACACCCCCACACTTGACTATTCATGAAGTCATACCCAGGGTAATAGATTTAGCCATGCACAGTAAATGTCACCTTACATTCTTCTCTAGCAATGAAGTTATGTACTTGTATGGAAATAACATATTGTTCTTTCCTTAGAAATAAAAGCCTCTGGTCCTTCTTTTGAGTTTCATAACAGAACAGAACCTATTTTCCTTTACTCCTTCATACAGCAGGAATCCAGTTCTACCAAGTATGCTATGAGTTTACCTTTGAAAAATGCTATGAGCTTTGACTAGTGAAAGTCTCTAGAGAGCAAATATCTAAATGATTGACTATCTCTGATGTGGACGCAGGGCCATTACACCCAACTTACCTAACACGCTGACAAAAGCATCAAAAAGGTAAAACGTAAGCAGCGGCTCCTTCAAGTGATTGTAATAATCCGCTATTGTTTTAAACACATCTTTTTCAAATCCCAAGTACATTGGCTGCTTCAACTCTGAACAGCTGGGCCCTATTTTGTGTAAAGAGAGAAAAAAAAAAGAAGAAGAAAAGAAACATTAATGGGGCAATTATCTCTGCACGTAAGAAGCTCTGAGTACATGTGGCATGTCCGGTCACCAAGATGGATGGACACCCCAGTTACAATACACAGGAAAGTTGTCATGGAAAAGGGACGCTGTATAAACTAACATTTTACACTGTGCTTATATAGATATACTTTAAGTTCAAATCCACTATAAAAAGAGGTAAAGTACTTGCCTATTTTCATTTTAAAATTAATACATTTTTATGCTCTTTTGAATACATTTTTAAATATAAATAATAGTTGTTTCTTAAAAATGTTCAATGTTTTCCCAGTCTTGATAAAGTTGACCAACATAATTCACATATATAATATGTGAATTATATGAATGAACATATTTATTCACATATATAATATATAAATTATAAAGCCAATTTTATAGGTTTTTATTATTTCATCATTCTATGTAAAAATCATACACAGAATTCAGTAAAATGATCTTTTTCTTCCTCTAAACTTTTTTTTTTTTTGGTATAGTTCAGACTTGTAGTGATCCTATCTCAGCCTCTCTAGTGCTGGGAAGACAGGCCTACACCACCATGCCCATTTCCCCAGCTGGCAGAGCATATGCTCCCAGGGATCAAACTCAGGACCTTATGCTTGCAAGTAAGTGCTTATGCAGCTGAGATACCTCCCCAGCTCATCTAAACTATTTTAAACTAATAAAGATATAAACATTTTAAAAAGATAACCCAAAAAGGGATTGTACATTTTGTCTTGTTAATTACAATTCTAAACTCTGTAATTTGTGCCTGCTTAGGCAGAGGGCAGTGGCCAGGGTTCAATCCCTGTCATGCCTTGCTGGCCCCAACCCTAGGGCACCCTGAGATGGCAACTGAGACTGGGCATGGTGGCACACACCTGTAATCCCAGCATTTGGGAGGCTGAAAACAGGAGGACCAGTATGAGTCAAATCTACATAATGTAACCCTGCAGACACTGTACAAAAAACAACAAAAAAAAAAAACCTCTATAGTTGATTTCTGACCAACCATCAAATGACAGGCTATCCTACACAACCAGACCGCAAAGTTAGACCAACCCTCAGACCACTGCAACAGCCTACCATGTCCATATCACCAGCAAAGCAAAGAAGGCTCTACCAGGAGCTGGGACCAAAAAGAAACAAGAAATGATCTCCACAAATTGGGTAACAGCAGTCCATTTAGGAGCAAAGATCCATAGCAAGTTAACAAGCCTGCTTGAGAAAAACGGCCAGGGTGACCTGAGGAACACGTCAGCCAGTGATCCTCATTCTTACTGTACCATGGAAGAAGAGAGATGACAGGGCCAGTTCTGGGCCAGCAAAAGATTACCTAGCAACACCCACTAAACTTCTATCCCCAGGAGAACAGAAATGGCCAAGATAAACTGGAAGGAAAGGCTTCCTACACAATTGCTGGAATGAACAAAAAAAAAAAAAAAAAATCAAGCCACCCTAAAAAAGCACAGTGAAACGTTCTAGGCCTTCCCATTTCAATGTACCAGGACATCACGAAGTGGGTTTTTCTGGACTCCTAAACTCTTTCAAAAATTCCATTCCCTTCTTGTAAAAATAACTGTGGGCTTCAATAATGAAAGATCTATGTGTGATACCCCATAAACTAGCAGCAGACATGGCACCATTTTTGCCCACTTCATGCTAAGTTTAGCAACTGAAGTAAGCAGCTTGATGCACCTCAGCAGCAAGGCACAGTGCTCAGAATGAACCCCTGCCCAGATAAGCGTGGGCTCACTCCAAGCCACTACGCCCTTCGTGTAATCAACCTTATTAAAAATATGTAAAAATTAAGGTTTTCCCTAAAACTAGAAGCCAAAAGAAGTATGCAGTGAGGAGCCAAGCATGGTGGCGCACGCCTGTAATCCCAGCACTTGGGAGGCTGAGGCAGGAAGATTGGTGCGAGTTTGAGACCAGCCTGGGCTACAAAAGTGAGCTCAAGGCCAGCCTGAACTGCATAGCGAGACCCTGTCTCAAAAAGACCAAAAAAAAAAAAAAAAAAAAAAAAAAAAAAAAAAAAAAAAAAAAAAGAAGTATGAAGTGAGTTCTAGGAGGGTTCATATTTTTAAAAGATCTTTTCTTTTTTAATCACCTTGAACTTTAAGACTTTTTTCTTATTGTAATTTTTCATATTATTACTGTTACTGAGATTCTGAAAAAGAAATGCTTCAGCTTTTTAATTTTTCTTCACATTCTTGTTGCCTACACACAAGAAGAGAACCCCTCTACACTGGTTTTGGATTTATTTAGCACTGATCTCTCGTCCTGTGGCCAGCAATGAGTAAGACTGGCCAACAAGTAAAGCCCTAGACTCACATGTGCATGGTCTACAGTTACTGAAGAGGAGAATTAGAGAACGAAGGGAACTGCAGACTTATCAAAGAGGAGATAAACAACCTTCAGAGTGTCATAGATTCAGCCTAGCCTTTTCATTACAATTTAGACAACTACTATAGAAATATGGACCTATTAAGGATAAGACAGACAAGGAATAGATCATGACTCTGATGACTTTTGAGAGTCAAGAAGAATTTTGGGAAGCAAGAGAATTTCATACAGCTATTCAAAGGCTCATCTTGTCCTCTGGCAACCTTGCCCTTTGATACAGAATCCTTGCTTCCAACACCCTCTACCCGATAGAACATCGCCTCATATATCACAACCATTACAGAATTATCACATTTTTTCTTTCTATTGAAATTTATTTATTCTAAACATTCTTTAGAGAGTTTTGTGGCATTATGTGTGCAGTACATCTTGCATAAAGGGAAACTGTACTCCTTACTACATTTTATTTATCACTGAAAACCAAACATCATAAACACACCTTAGCCGAGCGTGGTGGCGCATGCCTGTAATCCCAGCACTCGGGAGGCTGAGGCAGGAGGATCGGTGCGAGTTCGAGACCAGCCTGGGCTACAATAGTGAGCTCAAGACCAGCCTGAACTGCATAGCAAGACCTTGCCTCAAAAAGACAAAAAAAAAAAAAAAAAAAAATCAATCAATCAATAAATAAACAAACAAACAAACACACCTTAGTGCAGCTTGCAGCACTGTAGGTTAGGCATGCTACACTGGCCTACATTCATTCATTCACAGATGGCCAACCTCCAGATCTTGCCGGGAGTTAGAAATGGGCAATTTAACTTCCTATTTGTACTTCCTAGCTCATCATTGCCAATTCTGGCTGGAGATATAATTTAATTTACTTCAAATGCTTTGAACAAGAAAAATAAAAAGCACTTCCCAGGCTAAAACTACAGTAGTTTATATCACAAAGTTTGTTCAACAGTAATCAAAAACCAATGAAAATTCTAAAAGTTAAACCCAGAGAAATTTGGGCTTCACACAAAATAATGGTGTTCTGGGAGTATTCAAAATGATAGTGTATAATTATTTTCCATAAGCTGAATAGTTACTTTCATTCAATAATCAAACAAAACTAACTGTCACTAACCCAAGGACTTGGGGTCTACTAATTTAAGAATTTATACACTTCATTATACATGTAAGTTCTACCCTGAAAAGAAGCTAGCCTTCTGAGCTACCCAGGATTCCAAATAGCCTCTCTAGGCCACATAGCACCACTAAGAGCCAATCAAATATCTAGAGCTCTTCTCCAGAAGGCTGAAGCAAGGAGACCACAGGTTCAAGGCCAACCTGGGATGTACAGGCAGCTCAAAGCCAGCCTGACTATAGAGCAGGACCTTGTCATAAAAAAACAAAAAATTATTTATAACTCACAGCCCTCCCACTTAGCCATAAATTCACCATTAAAAGCACAGCAATCCCAAAACAACTGCCAGTCTCACAGGTGTCAAATCAATGTTCAGGCCACTGAGCAGAAATATTTTCTAATTCAGGGCACTAATTTCTATTCATTTTCTAAAACTGATAGATAATTAGTACTTACAATTTGCCAAACACTTCATAGCTGACAGTACCCAATGAGGAAGTTCTTCTACAGGAAAAAAAAAAAAAAAAAAAGGGAGAGAATTAAAAGAAATAGTTTATTTAATTCTATACAACTCAAGGAATTATATACATAGTTGGTATTGTAAGAATGCATTACTTCTCCAGGGAGCATGAAATATGTCACTAATTTACATATCAGAACATTTGAAAGACAGAATGCTTTGCTTAGCAGTGTTCTAACACAGGCTTATATAAATCACTACAATAATTTTCTCTAAGGAGAAAATGTACATTTTCAAGATTTAGTAAAAATTAAAATTGGGTATTCTGTCTCAGAAAAGAAAAATCAGCAAAGAAATCAATTAACTCTAAGAATTACAGAAAGAAAAAATACAGAAGGAAGAAAAGTGTCAGTCAATAAATGCATTTGTGAAGTTTACCAAACACCTTCCGAAAAATAACTAAGGGTTAAGTAAGGGCTGAGGGTTGCTCAGAGGTGAGGTACATGCTCAGTGTGGGGCCCAGGCTTGACCCCCAGGGCCATAAAAAGAAAAAAGGAAAGTCTGTAGGTTCAACATCTGTATCATTTTACCTGTTAGAATTTTCAAAATGTTTTAGGCCAAGAAAGCTCCACAAACATATTAACATTTAGCTATTAGCACTAGGATAACCTTCAAATGACTGGAGAAACTCTGCCCCGCACAATCCCAGCAGAGCCGGGGTGTGGAGCAGTCTCCGGCCTCCTGCCCTGCCCAGCCACAGTGAGACAGGCCAATGTCTCGATGCCACTTGTCCTCTCAATTCTCAAAGTGGAAAGATGCTGCTAGCCTGGGTCACAGAGAGCAACTGAGCCTTGTAGAAGCCTGCAAGTAGCTCTTTTGCAAGTAGCTAATAAAGCTCAAGATGACCGCCCACATGGCTGCAGCTGCAAGCATTAACCTGCTACACTGGGAAGGGCTAGGTGGCTGCAAAGGCTCCGTTATGCCCATTACAGAGAACATAATGCCATGTGTTGGTATCCACCCAACAACTCGGGAAGTCACCACAACCTGCTGCTAATGCCACTGTCCTTTATTCCTCATACACGGGCTGAGAAAGGCAAAGATCTTCTATTTTCAAAGACAGGCTCTGCTACTGTCAGGAAACAAGGCCTAAAAAACATTTCTCTGATACACTCTTCTCTACTATACAGGAGCCTCCAGCCCTAAACTTAATATTTTATAAAATCTGAGAAAGTATTAGACCATCTTCTCACATTCAAATGTCATTCAGTCCAGTCAATTCTTAGCATCAAGGACTGGAACTGAACAAAAGAACAAATCATAGTGCTTAAACCACTCTGGTCCCATTCTTATCCTTACAAAGAAAGTTTAAAAAAAAAAATTAGTCTGGGGATTGTAGACCTCTGTAAGCACCATCACTATCCAAATCAAAAACCAGTTCAGGTAGCTGCTAAGTGCCTTTTTCTCCTCTACTCTGTAAACTGGCTTGATCTATAAACAAGGTATTGAAAAATTAAATTACCTTTAACATTTAAAGAGCAACCTTCAGCCAGCAAGATAGCTCAACAGACTAACCACTTGCTTAGGCAAGTGCAGGGACCAGGGTTCTATTCCTGGCACCACATGCTGCCCCAGGCTCATCCCTGGGCATGCTGAGCCAGCCACCAACACCAGGCATGGTGGACTCACCTGTAATCCCAGTGCTGGTGAGGCTAAAAACAGGAGGCTCATTACGAGTCCAAGCCACATAGTGAGACTCTGTACCAAATAAAAAAATAAAAATAAAAATGCCGTGCTAGCCCCACCTGCAGGGCATGATTGAGACTGAGCAGGGTAGTACATGCCTATAAATCCTAGCACTTGGGAGGCTGATCTACATAGTGAGACCCTGTAGACCCTGTCCTAAATATAGAAAATCAATAAATAAATAAAATGAAGAATAACCTTATTAAAAAGGAAATAAAGCAACATAACTCAAGACTATCCCAGGTAACCTGGCAAAAAGACAATTTCATGAAAAATTAAGACAGAATTCTAAATGCTGGTGCCAACATCAGAAAATGGACTCAAGCACTCAGGTCTTTTTCTTTTTTGTGGCCAGCTCAGCCCACTGTGTGGTGCACAGTATCAAACCATGGTCCTGAGTGCTTGTATAAGCTTGCCTAGGCAGGTGCTTTAGACTGAGCTATCTCGCTGGCCCAAGCACTCAGGTCTTAAGCACACTCACGTTTTAGAGGCTCTGGAGGATAGTATACAACCTTCTCAACTCCCAGGGAATGACGAACTACCCTGGGGATAGATTTTTAGTCTCCTTTCTATTCCATTTTCTTCATCTAAACAATGAACTAGAAGATGTTTTTTTTTAAAAAAAAAAAAAAAAAAAACAAAGTTTCAGGAAGTGAGAGAAGGCTGTCCGTGGTGAGGGAGGAGCTTATTCAGGGTACCAGAAAGGGTTCAACAGGAACGGTCTGGACCTGCACAGTCTGTGAGTTGCCTCAGACAAAAACATGGGGTTTTGGGCACTTACTGGACTTGTCGTCCAGGATGACAACGCCCTGCTTGCTGACACTGTAGACATTGTAGATGATGAACTTGGGGTTGATGAGCTTGGTGTCTAAGACTTCTTCTAAGGAATCTAGGCCAAGGATTTTCTGTAAACTACAGAGATAAACAGAAAGAAAAATTTAACTACTTTTAAAGAACTACTATTTAACAAAAAGCATAGAACTGTAAAAGATTAATTTACGATGCATTATTCTCACATGTTTTACCCAATCTTTGTGAGCAAAATATTTACAAATGGAATATGATAAAATAAAAAGATACATTTTTTCACCATTTATTGCTTCAATTATTTCATTATATAATACCTTGAATTCTAAATAAGTAATTTTATACATAAAAACATTATAACAACAAAAACTAATGTGCCCAATGGTAAGAGACTGCTATTAGTACATCTTTGGGAGAAAAATTTGCTGTAATCCTGTTAGGTTCCATTATACCTATAGTTCGTACCTCAAACACTTCAGACCAAAGTATTGTGCTTCTTATGTGAAACATTACAGTATGACCTAAAAGTTTTACAACTTTTCAACTTCTATTTTTAACTGTTACAAAGAAGACAACAGAAAATCCCTAGAATTCAGTTAAATTATGTTAGTACAGGGCATAGGTATAAATTATACAAAGTTGAAATTTGCATTTGCAGTTTCACAAAGTATGCAGGAAGTAGTGAGACTGCAAAATAGAAAAAAAATTCCTAAAGTTTTTCATTCATATCTGATGTACATACTACGATAAGGTCATGGACTTCCATATTTCTTCCACATGGGCCTCCGTCAGCTGATTGCGGTGGACCAGGCGGCAAGCTGGCACCTCACCGATGGCGATGCTGTGACGTTTAAACCACATCTCAGAATTCTAATTCAGGCCACAAGAGAGACAGAAGAAAGGGGACAATAAGAGAGAGGCTATTTCAAAATAAGATTGTATGGCTTTTGGAGAAATGTCTTTGATTTGGCTACTCATAATTTGATTTAAAATGATTAGAATTATAAATTAATTTCCTTACCTCAGAGATGGAAAGAATGGCTCTGAAGATGAGATGAGATTATAAATATTCATGAATTACCAAAGAATATGGAATTAAGCATGACATTGTCTAGCTAATCAGTGAAGTAACAATGAAATAAAATTTTAATAACTCTAAATTAAGACAGAAGTACCTTTGTAAATTTGAAATGCTTATTTAAAGTAATAAGTGTATTACTTTCAAGAGTGCTCTGTCTTTTTACAGGTAAGTAGATTCAACTTAAGACCATACTTATTAGTGAAATAAATCAGACTCACATGTGTAAATATTGGATTGTCTTCCTGTTGTGAAAAACTCATGGAGGTACCTACCCACATTTTCTTTGACTACCTGTATAACATATATTGTTATTATTTAGAGCGCTATTCCGCTTGCAGCTTAGTCCCATGTATGGTGTGATGGATATAATTTTATCTTTTTCTGCATAGCTTGTAGTAGTTGCAACACTATTAAATAAAGATCACCCCCCCAAAAAAAGCACTCTATCTTGTTCAAAAAAATACCACATCTAATCATTTTAAATCAAATTATGAGCAGTGCAGTCCCAAGGCACTCACAAGAGACAGAAGAGCAAAGGTGAGGACCCTGAGGGCACCCCTGGGCAGGTGCTCACACAAGGCAAGCTAGCTACGCTCTGATGTGTCCGCTGCTGTCCTGCAGCTCTCCCCGTTCAGTGTTCTCAGCAGCTTACCTCTGATACCCACGCTAAGGAACATAAAACTCTCTTTTCATAATGATCTTTAAAGGCAAAATACATTAGAAGTCATTTCCAAAGGGTTTCCGTCAATAGTTTTTACTAAAACTATTATTATAGAAAAATGTTATTAATCTTAGGGGGCAAGGAGCTGGAAGGTTATATTACTGACTTGGTTTTTGGTTTGGGTTTTCCTTTTGTTTGTATTTTTTAAAAATTACTGAATTATGAGGGTCAGCAAGATTGCTCAATGGACTAAAGTACCTGCTTAGGCAAGCTTAGGCAAACACAGGGACTGCAGTTTGAACCACAGCACCACACACATGCCACGCTAGCCCCACCCCCAGAAGTGCTGAGCCAGCCACTGGGGCTGAGCATGGTGGCACATGCTGGTGATCCCAATACTGGGGAGGCTGAAAACAGGAGGATCACTATAAGCCCGAGCTATATAGTGAGACCCTGTACCAAATACATTTAAACAAGAACAAAACCTCAAGTGTATACTTATTTACTTATAAAGACAAAATTGTATCAATTTTATATTAGACATGATGCAGACCTAAGAGTGAGGTCAGATGGTTAACAGCATGAGCTAGCCATGGGGTACATTATAATCCCAGCACTCAGGAGGCTGAGGCACAGGGATCACCACCAGTTCCATGCCAGCCAGGGCAACAATGGGTTCAAGGCCAGACTGAACTACATAGCAAGACACTAGCTCAGAAAAACAAACAGAAGCTTAACAACCTAAAAAACTAGATTAACACACTGTTATAAAGAATAGAGGCCACAAAATAGTCTCCAGGACCTCATTTTTGCATTAAAAACATACATAGAAAAAAAAAAAAAAGAAAAGAAGCCGGGTGTGGTGGTGCATGCCTGTAATCCCAGCACTTGGGAGGCTGAGGCAGGAGGATTGGTGCGAGTTCGAGACCAGCCTGGGCTACAAAAGTGAGCCCAAGGCCAGCCTGAACTGCATAGCGAGACCCTGCCTCAGAAAGACAAAAAAAAAAGAAAACCATAATAAAAATGTTAAATATAGTAATTCTCCCTAGATAATATTATGGATAATTCATTTTCTTTTCTACCTAAGACAATTCTAAGAAATAAATTAATAATATCAACAGCATTTAACAATTACTTAGAATGTGTGTCCCAGGCCCTGTCATTGATACTTTCTGGGTACAAACTCACTTAATCTTCATGGCAGTCCTGTCTTACAGGGCTCTGTTATCCTAGTGTCCTGGCAACTGAGGAACCCAAGAATCAAATCAGCAGTCTTATTCCAAAGCCACACTCTTGCTCTTCACATTATAATCACTCCACTTCACAGATAATCATTTTATTTTATTTGTTTTGTTTTATATAATGACTAGATAAGAGACAAGATAAGATCAAAACAAACTGGAGGCAAAAACAGAGAAATGTGGTAGAAGGCAAGGAGGAGCCCAAGGCCCCTAAGGAAGATTAATGATAATTTATAGACCATTAGCCTCATCGTTCTAAAAACTGCATCAATATTTGGATGAGGAGGGCCTGGCAGGATGGCTCAGTGGTCTAAAGCGCCTGCTTGGGAAAGCTTGGGCGGCTTCAGGGACCACGGTTCAATCCCGGGCACCACATGCTGTGCCAGCCCTGCCCTTGGAGCAGGCTGAGCCAGCCATAAAAATGAGTGAATAAGCCGGGCGTGGTGGCTCACGCCTGTAATCCCAGCTCTCAGGAGGCTGAGGCAGGAGGACTGGTGCGAGTTCGAGACCAGCCTGGGCTACAAAAGTGAGCTCAAGGCCAGCCTCAGCTGCATAGTGAGACCCTGTCTCAAAAAGACAAAAAAAAAAAAAAAAAAAAAAAAAAAAAGAGAA
>PVJA010053627.1:0-11882 GCA_004027025.1 Myocastor coypus
AGCCTCCAACATCACAAGCTTCACTGGTGGCACACTGCAATTGCAGAACATTTGACTGTGTATGTATCTGCTTCCTCTCAGTCCAAAGAGAAGTATATTCTTTTCCTTTTTTTTTTTCTAAGCAACATCAATAGGGAGATGGATCATGCCCACACACTGTACTCTGTAGAATGATTGTGAGGACAATATGCAATATGTCAACTTTCAAAGAAAAGAAAGGGGAAAAGAAAAAAAAAGTAATGTTGATTTAGAAGGGTTAATGTTTAATTGTTTGATCAATCTTATATACCTATATGTATTAGTCTAAACTGATCTGATGATGAAAATATGTAATATAACCACTGTTAAATTTAAAAAATAAAAAATTGAAACTTGAAAAAAAAAACCCAAAAAAACAGAATTTTCAGTGACACAAACAGCCTGCCCTTGTGCCACAGGGTTGCCACCATTGCCAAAGGAGCTCTTTCCCTTCTAGTCTTCTATAGTTGCCTAATGCTGTGGTTTAAAACTTCCTTTCACTCCAGCCTACAGGAAGAAATGTATTTGGTATACACACGTACTCACAGAAACGTTCATCTAAAGTTTATCAGATATGCTTTTATATTCTCTGTTCAGGTATATACATTCTCTTTTGAGTTTTTTTTTTTTTTATTTTTTCTCAATGATACAAATGGCATTTTAGTAAAAGGTAAAGTTTGCATTTGGTGTGCTTTTGCACAATTGAATTAATGTTTGCTGTTGTATGTGTGCTGACAATCTGTCAGACCTTGTCTGGGCTGACATGGTTTGTGTACCAACAGAGAGTGCATGCTCATGGTGGCACACATTCAGTAGCTTCGCCACCACTGCTCTAGGTCCTGCGCATAATGATGATCATGATGAATTTCCCAATTCATTTTCACAGCTAAAGCTTCGGAAGGTGCGTCATCTGAGAGTCTGCTGTCTGTTCCTGGACAGAAGAATGTGGACTCTTCTCCAGAAACCTCCCCCAGTATGAGTGCCATGCCGCATTCATCATCCATTGCCAACCTCCAGACTGCTAGTAGGCTGATCCTGAGTTCCAGGCTAGTGTACAGCCAGCCCCTGGATCTTCCAGAAGGGGTGGAAGTCATCAGAGCCACATCTTCAGCAGGTAAGCAGCTCTTTTGAGTTACTTAAAGCTCAATAATAACCCAGAAAATTGTATTCTAACACACTAGGTTATCTTCTTGCTCTGTGTAAAATATGGCCTTCTCTTAGGAGTTGCCTAGATGGTTCAGGATGAACCTAAATTTACTTATTAAATTTCTTCTCTACCATAATCTTGTTTATCTTTAAGAACTGGGTGCCTTTATGCCAAAAGGAAGACCCTGCCAACCAAGGGAGTCAGCAGGAACTGTCTGGATCAAAGGTTGCTACCAGACTGAGAGGCAGACAGCCTCTAACTTCATTACAGTCCCTTCTGCATGCTAGATGATACCCCCTCTACTGCCATGACAGTTGGCAATTGCCATGATGACACTATAAAGAACTATAAAAGGAGCAAATAGGTCAGTGCTCAAATTCCCAGCAAATGTCCACTCATCCTCTGAAAAGACACAAATACTAGCCAATTTATCCCCTCATTTCTCTCACCCTATAACCTCCCAGCCTGCAATGGGTTGAGAAGTTGATCTGTGTCTTTTATCTTCCACTTCTTCTGTTTTTCCCAAGAATAAAAATCTCTGTGGCTCAGTTGGTGGTTGGTCTTGTTATTGTTTCCACAATTCCAAAAGGACAGAAAGGGGGGTCAGATTATTGGGGATCAGAAATTGATAGCATAAGGATACTGTTTTCACTGTTTCTTTTGAGTGGAGACTACACACCTCCCATATGCCACACACTCCCTGTTGAACTGACAGACTCCCTTTCATCTTATTTTCAACCTCCCAACACCTTTGCCATCAGGCATTTTTCCTTGTCACTGTCATCAACCAATCTCCTGGGCCTTATCAAATTAGATGTCTTTTGTCCATGGTGACTATTTTATACATTCTCTTCTTCATTTTTAACCCCCAGTCACATACACACACCAACTCAAATATTGACCTATGTTAAATAATCCTGCACTGGACCATGATGGATCAGCCTTAGAATCCAAACAGAGGCACTCATGCCAAATTTTCATATCACCAAACTACAGTTAAGCTGTTTCTATGATCTGGTGAGAGATGAGGATTACTATGATAATAGCCAATTTTCCTAAATAGATTAGCTTCTCTGATGTTTGATAGGCCACTTTCAATAGGCATGACAGTGATATTCCCTCTGCTTTAAGCCATACATAAAAGAAGTAATCTGATGCTTTCAATCAGTTCCTGTAAGGAGAGTAACTTGGGATGTTTATGATATATTTACTTATTAAAATTTTATTGGCATATGCTTACAATACTTGATTATATTTAGTGGGTGGTGTTGGTATGTATACAAACATTGAAATAACCAGTCTTTTGTCTTTATTGTCCTTTGTTTCTGTTTTCTCTAACCATTCTCTGTCTAAAACACAAAACTCTTCACTGTCCAACTTCTGGGACCAAATGATGCTCCTATTTCAGTCATTCCAGTAGCCAGGGTTATAAGGTGTGTGTCACAGTACCTGACTTCTCCAGAGAGCTTTAACTGAAACAATTATTCCTGAAGAATGATAATTTTCTATTCCAATCATTCTTTTTACATTCTGACATTTTTCAAATAGTATTTTAAAAAGCAATTTAAAAATCCAATAAAGTGTCAAAGTGATCAATTAGTCTCAATATTCCTGAACCTATCTGACAAGTGATCTTTTTCAAAAGTTCAGGAGTGACCCTCAGTCTTGAGCACATCTCTTCCCAAACCCAAGGATAAATTCCTTCTTTGTCATTCAGCTGTTCTGTGATTTGTTGTCATTGTTTGGAAGGAGGAAGAGGAGTCAGAGTGGACTAGAGCAGCCAAAGTAAAGGAAGATGAACATAATTGAGACTGATCCAAGTTTCAATTCTCTCTGTAGCTTAAATATTAAAATCAATCAATGAGGGAACTTAAGAAGAGTCCAAAAAATTTATAAAAGGGCTAAAACTCATAGTGTAGACTTTCTCCCTACCAAGTAACACATTCTATATTTGTACTGTGAAGTCACTGATCTGCCAGGTGTACTGGTATACACCTGTAATCCCTGAAGCAGGAGGACTGAAAGTTCAAGGCGGCCCTGAGCAATTTAGCTAGCCCAGGTTGTAAAAGAAAATTTTGAGAAAGGGCTGGGATGTAGCTCATAAGTGCAGTGCTTGTCTGAGTTTAATACATAAATAGCCATTAGGTAGATGTTATTAATAATATCTAATAGTTATTTATTTAGCAGTACCAGAGACTGAACTCAGAACCTTGTGCATGCCAGGCAGGTGTTTATGCTGCTAAGTTATATCCCTGACCCAATCTGATATGTTTTTAAACTGAAGCCTGATCTAGTTAGATACAGTTAGGCCTTGTTAACCACCCTGAAATAATATGAAAATTTATTTATTTATTTATTTATTTATTCATTTATTTATTCATTCATTTATGGTAGTGCTGGGGATGAACCCAGGCCTCAGTGTGTTCCAGATTAGCACTCTACTGCTGAGCAACACCTTCAGCCCTTCATTAATAATATTAAAGCTGTTCTTATTTAAAACCTTGCTCTGTTCTTTGAATTCTTTATTTCATGGAAACAATTAGAAATACAATCTAAAATAAAGTTACAAACAATGAATGAAATCTACATGTTTTTGCACAAAAGTGTGTTTGAAAATTATGATTGTACTCTGGTCACATTTTCATTCATATTCCAAACTTTTTTCATCTATTAAATAAATACCTTTTAAGAGTTTTCTACTGAGAAATGGTTGTTTAGTTGCTCCTGCTTAAAATAGCCTCCTAAAGCTGCTATTTGGCTGGCCATGTAGTGAAGTCATTTGAATGATTACTGTAAAACAGGATTTAAGAGGAAAATAAATGAAAGGGGAAAAGTAATTTTAGGATCATTTCAAAGCTCTAAACACATGGGACTAGGTGCCATGACACAATTATTCTCTCTTGCCTTTCGACATGGTAAAAATAGATCGATTTCCTTTGAAAATAGTTCCTTCTAAGTTAACATGCTGAGGTCAAAGTAAACACCCCACTGAAGGTTATGTTTGAGAAGCTGCTTGCAACCAGTCTGAAGGCATTAACCAGAAAAGGAGTCAGAATGCAAATGCCACAGAGGATGTGCAGGTAGTGTGTAGAAGTTTTATATTATTGGGCCACCCATAATCAGAATCCACACTTAATCTGCAAGGATGTGCTGCACCTTATGTGTTTTATGGTTCTCCTGAAAAAAATAATTATTATGGGCTACTCTGAATGAATAAAGAAAGCAATGCAATTGGAAACTAACATGCAGACAAACATGCACAAAAAAACCCCAATTCTGTTTGTTGGAAGAAATGCCACCCCCTCCTGCTACATTATCCCATTGATGGAGAAACATTTACATCTCTTTTGTTAGCTAGTTTTCTGTAGAAATTTTATAAGCTGGGTAACTCTATTACACTTCTCTCTGAGAAAGTGATTTGAGTAGCTCCATCCATGTTTTTATTCTACAGCCAAAAGGGAAAAAAAAAATCTGTTTTTTTTAAACATTAGTCTATCATACATCAAACCTGTCAAGCTTTTCCATTAAAGTTCATGGTTTTTAAGTTCATTGTAAATAACGCCAATTGATTTTACAAAAGAGGTGGAAAAAGTCTTGCTCCAGTGTTGGGTATTACAAACTGTAATAATATCCCTTGTCAAATGGGATTTTTCAAGTGGCTTTTTAAAGAAGAGAAAAAAGGATTTAGCTACATAGAAATATTGTGAGATTAAAAGCAAAGCTATACTTTTGAGTATGAGCTGGCTTCTTTTAAATCTAGAAGTTTCTGCACAATATATTTTTTTTAAATCTAGGAGCTGTGTTTATCAAGAGATACTGGATTTTGTGGTCTGAAGTCCTTAAGACTCAGTGGAGAAGATAGCAAGAGGCTTATATTTGCATCTCAACAATTAGAAGATCCATATATTTGTCAATAGCTCTATAAATATAGTCAAAGTAAGCCGTCTCCTAGACTCCACTTTTCCAGAGTAAGAAAAGCTGTTTCCTCACCATTAATTGAATCATTAATGGTCACTGCAGCAGGCCATTTTGCCTCATCACTGGTCCATCATGTTAGTGGGGCCATGGTGAGGGACAAAGGAAAAAGATACTTTCTCAGTGGTGGAAACTAATGAATGCTGAGGGAAAGACAGTGCCCCTGCAGAGTATGGGTGTGAAGCTGCTATTGATCAGCTAGGCCAGCAGTCAGCAAAAATAAGATAAAGCTGAATAAATGAAGTAGAATATGCAGGATAAACTACAATCCAGAAGGTCAAGTTGGAACCTGTGTCTACCACTGTGGCTAAATTTGATGGCTAGGGCAACTAGCTACAGCCAGAATTTTCCATACTGAGCTGTACCTGTGCTGGCCCATACTGAAAGAAATGGTTAGGGGGAAGCTGGCAGAACCCAGCTGCTGCCCCATGATCACGAGGTGGGCCAGAAACCTGTGTATAAGCATTGCACCAATCCTTGGGGCTCACACTTGCCTTTCAAGGCATGCCAAATTTTCTCTATGACCAACTCAACTCAGAATCCTGTACAGCACAGGAACCCTGGGGAACACGGTTCTGGCTGAGCCACAGGGATCTTATTTCAAATCACATCTACTATTTCCCTCCGATCTTGCCAGGGTCCTGTAAGCTTGCCTTTCCTTTTTCTCTGAGGAATTTCTGATATTGCTGTTGGGTTGGGCTGTGAAGAGACCCTTCAAGGTTCATTCCACTGAGGATATCATGTGGACAGTCCTCTTGTAATGGCATTATCAGGACAGGCTCTGAATCTCAGATTCTTATAGCCCAGTTTGGATGGATGTAAATCAATCTTACCTTAAATGTTTCTTAACAAACATTTGCAAACATTTTAATTGACATACCAGATGCCACTTTTTTTCATGAGACTTTTCTTACTACCCAGCTAGCTGTGGTTTTTTTCCTCTTCTATACATGAAAACTTGTTTTCAAGAAGTGAACTTGTTCACTTTATCAGTCATTTCCCAACCTGCCTCCAGAAGTTCAGAGTACTGAAGGCAGCGATGTGTTATCCATCTTTTCCTTGTTTTCCTTCCTCCTGTTTACTCCTACCTCTACAACTGAAACTATGTACATATGGGCTTTGTACATATGATTATGTTAAGGTACAATTGCCAGCTTGCAAGGATTGGCATGTGGATATCTCTGGGAGGCACTGTTGAGCCTACAACACCTCTTTTTTTCTTTTTTTTTTTTGGGACCGGGGTTCGAACTCACGACCTTGCACTTGCCCAGCAGGCACTTGTGCCTCGGAGCTATCTCCCCAGCCCTACACCTCTTTTTGATAGTTGCAATAATATTGCATTTGGAATTGTATATCTTGATTTTTTTAATCTGCCATAGTTTATTAGCAATGATTTGTCTACCATGAATGGACCCCAAAATGATAGAAAAGGTTTATTCTCTAAAGAGAGCAGAGAGAGAGAGAGATAGAGAGAGAGAGAGAGAGAGAGAGAGAGAGAGAGAGAGAGAGAGGGAGAGAGAGAGGTAGAAGATAGATGATATAGGTAGGAACTCTCAACAGGTTTATGAAAACAGGAATCCAGGAAGCCATATACTCATACTGTAGATAAGCATTAATCTATCTACAGATAAACTATACTAGTAGGATCCAACATGAAGTTATAGAGCAAAGAATACACATTACAGCATTGCATTGCATTAATGTGATAAACAAACATTTTCTGGGCACCTGCTATATACATGGCTTAACAGAATTTCCACTTTCATTTTAGTAAAAATACACATTAAATTCACCATCTTATTTACAGTGGTACTTTCGTTCATGAATTTAGTTTATTCCGTGATTCTGCTCATATACTGCATTGGACAAGAACTGAATCAAATTCAATGGTTAGATTCCATATTGACCTTACGGGGAAATTTGATTTGGTTCTTGTCTACTTCAGTTTGCAGCTAGGATCATGGAAAGAATTAAGTTTAATTAACTGAGGCACCACTGTATTTTTAAACATCCAGTCCGATAGCGTTAGGTATATTTATATGTTATGCACCAAATCTCTAGAACTTTTTATCTTGCAACACTAGAACTCTACACCCACTAGACTATAATTCCCCCTTTTCTCTCTGTAGGCCTCCACAATCATCTTTTCTACTTTTGCTTTCCACTTTGACATGAGATACTTCCTATGAGTGGAATCATACACTACTTCTCCTTGTGACTGGATTATTTTGCATAGTATAATGATCTTGAGATTCATCTATGGGACAGGATTTCCTCTCTCTCTCTCTCTCTCTCTCTCTCTCTATATATATATATATATATATATATATATATATATATATATAGTCTGTCAGTGGACTTTTGAGTTGTTTCTACTTTGTAAATTTTGAGAATAATGCTGTGGCAAATATGGGTGTGCAAATGTCCGAGATTCTCCAAGTTCTTTTATATATAGACCTTAGACGTGGGATGTTGGATCACAGTGCGGTTCCACTTAAACAACTTTTGGCAAATTGCTGGAGTCTCCATATGGGCAAATCTGATTGTTAAAAATTCTAAGAGGCCCAGTCTTAGCAAGTTCCCCACAATTTTGAGACTTTTACTACAAGGATCCCTACCAAGTTCTTGCAATGCAAAGAAAAATGCATCCTCCTAGATGGGAAAGCAGAAAAGTAGCTTTGAAATATGCTTCATGTATTCTATTCATCTTAGCAATGGTCTGCTTCAGGAGAACTACTTTACCAGAGCCAAACCACCTGGAATTTTACCTAACCACCCTATATCCAATTCTACTTTGCTCTAGCTTGTGAGGGCAGCATTCACAATGCTAGTCCCTCCACCCTTCCTGTCTGACCTAAGAGAGCAAAACAAAACAAAACAAAACAAAATTGTTCTCAGCAACAGACTTGTGAAGGCTCACAGGAGACTGAAGCCAAATCATAGGTCAACAGGACACTCCTCAGTCCCCAAAAAGGCCTTACCGCTGCATTGCTAGGGCTGCTGCACCCACCAGATAAGCCTGAAAGAACGAAACATCGCAAGCATTACTGTGCAAGTCTCTATAGATAGGCAAAGACAAAAGGGAAGATTTAAAATAAAGACACAGGTGTGAGGCGAGTGTAGCTTCTGATATGGCTACGGCAAGAACCAAACAAAATTTTTCATGTAGACAAATATAAAAGGTCACACTGAATGCGTATTTGCCTCAGTTCATTTTACCCGGAACATCAGCCTGGCTTTTAATAGGAAACATAGGACATGCTGGAAAACAAAAGGCACAGACTAGAGAGGAACCAAATATTAGAATCTGTACTCAGACAGGGCAGAGACGTTGTAATGACTAGACTGGAAATTTAAAGTTGTTGTTTGGTGTATTTTGCATGGGTATACAAAATAGAAAAAGAGGAAGAGAAAAAATATTTGTAGAAAAAATATCAGAATTTTTCCAAAATTTATCATGGTCATCAAACCACAGATCAGAGGACTGACATCAAGCAGAAAACAAACAAACAAACAACTCTCCCTGGCCCTCAAAAAAACACACCAAAGGATCTGATAGTCAAACTATGGAGAATCAAAGATGAAAAGAAAACCGACCAAAACCAGACACAAACAGCCCAGTGTGTTGGTGTGCACCTGCTACCCAAGAACTTCGAGGCTGGGGCAGAATTGCAAAGTCAAGCCTGGCCCAGGCAACTTAGGGAGACTCTGTCTCAAGTGAACAGTGGGCTGGGGTTGTCACTCAATGTGAAGAAGGCCTTGGGTTTAATCTCCAGTACTGGAGATTAAAGAAAAAAGAAAGGAAAAATGCAACAAAGCAAAAACAAAAAAAGAAAGAAAATAAAAAATAAAAGCCTATGTCTAAAGGAGCAAGGATTAGGGTTATATAGTGCATTCCTCTTTAGCAAGCATTCAATCTAGGAGAGAGTAGAGTGAAAGTGTTGAAATAAAGGATGTAAATAAAATATATCATTAGAATTCTACAGTCAGAAAAGTTATTTTACAAAGTGGAAGAAAGACACTTCCTTTCTCTTTTTCTTTTCTTTTGATAAATACTTTCTTAGATAAACAAAAATTGAGGCCATTTATTCACCTTTAAAAAAACACTAAAGTGTCTTTAGACAAAACTTTTTTTTTTTTTTTTTTGAGACAGAGCCTCACTATGCAGTTCAGGCTGGCCTTGAGCTCACTTTTGTAGCCCAGGCTGGTCTTGAACTCACACCGATCCTCCTGCCTCAGCCTCCCGAGTGCTGGGATTACAGGCGTGTGCCACCACGCCCGGCTTTTTTTTTTTTTTTTAGCTCACTTTTGTGGTCCAGGCTGGTCTTGAACTTTCACCAATCCTCCTGCCTCAGCCTCCCAAATGCTGGGATTATAGGCATGTGCCATCACGCTTGGCTCTTTTTTTAAAAAAAACTTTCATTTATTTATTTGGTACAGGGTCTCACTATGCAGCTTGGACTTGTAGTTATCTTCCTGTCTCAGCCTCCCCAGTGCTGGAATTACAGGCATGTGCCACCACATTTCAGGGCCAGCACGGTATGTGGTACTAAGGATCAAACCTGAGCTCACCAGGCAGCTCTTAGACTGCTAATCTATCTCCCCAGCACCAAAACATCTTCTAACATGATGTTAGCGAAGGAATAAATGAGATAAAGTCTTTTAATTTTTTAATTGACCTAACATATCAAAATCATAATAGCAACAGTACATTCTGTGAAGAAATCTATGGATAGGTAACATAAATGACAGGAATATAGTAGGGAATGACAGTAAAGAATTCAGGGGAGTCTAAGATACTTGCTTACCTTTAAACAGGTAAACAGAAGAGAGAAGAGAGGCATCATAAAAAATTCTCAGTTAAAATCAGAAAAGGTGGAAAGTGTGGAAGACAGATGGAAGGAAGGAAAGAAAAAAGGAGAATACAATGAGTAAAAACTGTAACAATACAGTATATATTAATACATCCATATTAATAATTGTTTTAACTATAAGTGACTTTAATGCACTGGCTTAAGGGAAGCTGGGATTAGCTCAGTCATAGGGGATTGCTTAGCACTCTCAGGGCCCTCTCCTAATGTCCCCCCCCCCACAAGGACATTTTCAGAGAGAATAGTAAGTATGCTTGATTTTTTTTTGTAATAGTGTCCTATAAGTAGCTTATGCTCTGTTTATCTCTAAAATTTTTTTCTCTATTATTCAATCAGGTAGTCAGTTATGTTTTACCTCTCAGTTCGCTGAATCTTTTATCTGGTTTTTATTTGGTAGTCGAGTTCATCTACTGGATTTATTTATTTAAGTTGTTTTTTATATTTTTAAATTCATTTTCATGAGGAAAAAAGATAAAGTAGCAATGAAACAGTTTCAAAACAAGTTAGTAGAACCTTTACAATAACTAATATCATGTATATTGTTGTCTTCATAGTAGTTACTCAGAGGATAAGATGCAGACCTGATATTTTGTCTAAACAATATTAGTACAAACTTTTATTCTCAATGAATTAAGACAAAGTACCTGCATATCTATCCTAATGCTCTTGTGTGTGTACATATATATATATATATATATATATATATATATATATTTAATGTTTCTAATACTAGGAGAAAGTATCATACCATGTCTTATAAGTATTGAGTTTTTTATTTGTTGTTATGATATTCATTTATAAAATTTCCATTTGGTTCTTATTTATAGCTCCTATTTTTTCTGAGACAGTCCAGCTTTTCATTTGTTTTAGAGGTGTTTATGGCTGGCGAGATAGCTCAGTGGTCTAAGTGTCTGCTTAGGCAAGCACAGGGACCAAGGTTTGATTCCCTAATGGCTCCATCCCTGGATGCACTGAGTCAACCACCGAGAGACTGGGTGTAGTGGTGCACACCTGTAATCCCAGTGCTGGGAAGGCTGAAAACTGAAGGATCACTACGAGTCTGATATTCCTAGTGAGACCTTGTACCAAATACATTAAATTAAAAAATAAATAAAAATAAAGGTGTCTGTAATTGTTGAGGTCTTTTTATGATGGCTTCTAAATACTCTTTTGGAGATACTTCAAATGCAAGTTATCTTCATCTTTTTTTTTCTTTTTAACATTCCTTTTGAGATTCCCCTTGTTCTTGGTAAAATGAATGATTTGATCATACTTACTAATAACTTGAAATTTGAAATATGACTTTATGAAACGCTGGAACTTATTAAAACTTCTACATCTAGGCGTCTTCATCTAACACCACTGCAAAAGCACAAAGAGCAAGTCCCCACTACTGGCAGGGAGGGCAGAAGTCCAGGTTCCCTGCTCAGCTTCCTCACACACCCAGTGTTGCAGCTCCATGTGGGAGGGTACAGCTGTGGTTTTCTCACCAGGCACCATCTTTTTTTTTTTTTTTTTTTTTTTTTTGTCTTTTTGAGACAGGGTCTCGCTATGCAGTTGAGGCTGGTCCTGAGCTCACTTTTGTAGCCCAGGCTGGTCTCGAACTCGCATCAATCCTCCTGCCTCAGCCTCCCGAGTGCTGGGATTACAGGCGTGCGCCACCACGCCCGGCTCACCAGGCACCATCTTACTAGGGAGACGAGCTGCTTCCTCACCACGAGGTGGAGGTGGGAGACTAGTCTTGCTTTGTGGTTCTTTTTTTTTTTTTTTTCCAATTCTTTTATTGTTTAAATTTAACAATGGTTATATTACATATTTTCATCATCGGATCAGTTTAGATTAATACATATAGGTATATAAGATTGATCAAA